>JALPQI010005071.1:0-84169 GCA_025490895.1 Thaumatotibia leucotreta | reverse complement strand
GTATAAACTTGTAATAGCGCACCAATGAGTATAATGCGAGTGTGCTAAGGGTAGGACTTTGAACTAGACGTGTGCGCCGATCTGAAAATGATCGGCGGCGGCGTTTGCTGAAAAGTCGGCGGCGGCGGCGTGATTTCGGCGTGAAATCGGCGTCAAGGTCACATGAATAAAAAAGCGGAATTCGATAGTATCATTTGTCATAGTTTAAATAAATATATAGTTTAAATAAATATAACATAGATAAATACAATATAAATTATCATCAAACACCACTACTGACCACCTTATCTAACATCTGATCAGTACAATTCAGTTTTCTCTTCCCAAGGTGTTAGAACATGTCTAACATAATATTTGCAACAGTAACTGGGTTTGGACTAGCCCTATTCACATTAGGTCCCCCAAATCCCCTATAGCATGCCATAAGGACTTATAGGGAGCAGCCCACGTCCATTGGATTCCACATATGTTTACCAGGTGATCAGTCTGTGGCGCCGATACTCTGCAATTTCTTTGCAAAATGCTGGAACGAGGAATACATTCCTCAGGATATGCGCGATGCTAATATTGTCACACTTTATAAAGGTAAGGGTGACCGTGGGAATTGTGACTCATATCGTGGCATCTCCTTGTTGAGCATCGCCGTTAAATTGCTTGGCCGTATCGTCTTGGCTAAGCTTCAAAAACTAGCAGATCGCGTATATCCTGAGGCTCAGTGCGGGTTCCGTGTTAATCGTTCTACGATTGACATGATTTTCAGCCTGCGTCAGCTCCAGGAGAAATGCAAAAAACAAAAGACTCCCCCTGCTTATTGCATTTGTCGATTTAAACAAAGCCCTCGATTCTACGAGCAGGGACGGACTATACAAAATCTTGCAGAGTATCGGATGTCCTCCGAAGCTTTTGAGTCTCATAAAACTCTTTCACCATGACATGAAGGGTTCGGTTGTTTATAATGGCAACACCTCGACCCCATTTGAAATGCGCAGAGGAGTACGGCAGGGTTGTGTGTTGGCTCCCATACTGTTTGGCATATTTTTGTCTGTTCTTCTGAGAGTTGCTTTTGGAGATACCACGCAAGGCATACATCTGCACACTCGGGCTGACGGCAAACTATTCAACATTTCGCTCCTTAAGTCGAAAAAGTACCGAGAACTTTTTCGTTGATAGTTTGTTATTTGCTGATGATGCCGCTTTTGTTGCTACATCGCCGGAGGAGCTCCAGAGCATGGTGATAGGTTCGATGCAACGTGCAAGCTACCGTCAATAAATGTCAAGAAAACGGTCATAATGGGTCAAGGTGTAAAGGAAAGCCCAATATTGCTGTTGGATAACACACCTTCGGAGGTTGTTGACCATTTCTGCTACCTCGGATCTATTGTGACAAATAACCTGTTGCTGCCTTGCTGATGCGGAAATAAATATCCGCATCGGCAAGGCATCCACGATGTTCGGGAAGTTTAGTACAAGGGTATGGAACAATTGTCACCTCACAGTAAATACAAAGATGATCGTGTATCAAACATGCATCTTGTCCATACTGTTGTACGGTGCTGAGACTTGGACATCGTATGCTAAGCAGGAGCGAAGATTAAACTACATTCACATGCGTTGTCTTCGGGGAATCCTCGGCATCACTTGGATGGATCGAGTCACAAATAAGAGGGTGCTTAGCATCGCGCGTCTACCTAGCATTACGGCCGTCTTGAAACAGAGACGGTTGCGTTGGCTGGGACAAGTGCAGAGGATGGAGCCCTCTCGTTTGCCGCGCATGACTCTCCTCAGCGAAATCGCCCATGCCAAACGACCGGTAGGTCGACCAATGCTCCGTTTTAAGGATAGTTTGAAACGTGATATGTTGTCGTTCGGCATCGATCACAGCAGCTGGGAGGATGTGTCACAGGATAGAGATCATTAGACGGAGACTCTGAGCACCCGTAAGTGCCAAAACCGAATGGATGCTGCTTAAATCATCTTTTATCTGCTCCAGGCCAATGATGATGATGGTCCATCATATTGGGAGGCATCCTACGCTGCGTCGACCAGTATTATACTTGCCACTAAGAAATCACTTGCCCCACTGGTAGTTTTGCGAGTAATAGTATGTCCAGCTCACTGCCACTTCAGTTCAGCGATTTTTTGAGCAACGTTGGTGCTTCCAGTTCTTCTGCGGCTCTCAACTAGGGTTTGGGGGTTTGCAAAAAGATTTAGGCCCGGAGTGTCACGATTTTAGTGCTCTCCGATACAATTACGCTTTCCAGCTGTCTTAACGCGAGCGAAGGCCGCAGACCGAGCTCACACGCGCAAACGCGTCTCTGTATCTAAATAGATCGCGAAGGCCCAATTTCGCGTAAGGCTGAAGGCCTGGAACGTCCCACAGAGGCACGCCAAGTGACCAGGCTGAAGGCCGAGCTGCCACAGCCTAGCGCTCCCGATGGGAGCCTCCCATGCTACGCAATGGTTTAGTGTGACACTCTTCAGCCTTCCGATTCATTTCGTCCCTTGCGAAGGCCGAAAGCCGTACTCCACTCACGGCTCCACAGAGGCGCGCCAGCTCGCCTCACTCGTACTCATCTCCATGGTTTCGGCCATAATAACTTTATAGTCGGCTAACCGAAGGTGAGGGATATATTCGCTAGTGGTGTTGATGACAAGCCCATCCCATTCCAGTCCGAAATCTTGAAAACATCTTCCAAAGCAACAGTACACAGTTTTGGAGACAAGATCTCCCTGTCTTAATCGTCGCTGCAATGGTCTGGATTTGGAATACCGGTCTTGAAGATGAATTAGGGGACTACCACAATCTCTTAATGAGATTCAGTTTAGGACCTAAACAGAATCGCGATGTGTCAGTTTTATAGAATAACTGTCAAAAATTGTCTAGCCGAACCTAAACTGAATTCCATTTAAGAGGTCATGGTATCATTCCTGGACACTACAATATAAGTACCGGTAGTCTACCTATTTGGCTTAATTGTTCTACTGTTTGTTGGTAAGTTGTTCTTTGGACACATAGCCCGCGAACCTGGGGAAGACCAAAGACTTATTTGGCATTGATACAATAAAGATTGGAAAGAAAAGGTCTAGAGGAAGGAGCTCCATGCGCTGGAGACCAGATCCGCAATTCCGCACCTCATTCAACTTTCGGGTTGCTGAAGCGATCCAGGCTGCGGAAAATTGAAGTGGTTGGTGGAAGATCGTGAAAGAGAAATTGATAAGTTGATAAGTCACAAACCCCAGAATTGTGTTATCGACGCAAGGAGGAGTAGTCTACTTGGTACCGCTGAAGATACTGTAGTACAGCCCAGGGTGCTTAGACAAGTTGCCAATCGCTAATGTTTAATCGTCAATCGTTAACGAAGGGCAGCTAACTGTCTTTGTCGCACTAATACGAAAGAGTGACAGAGAGGGAAAACTGCGACTAAGTGTTAGCGATTGGGAACTTGACTAAGCATCCAGGTCTCGACCAATTCAAATGCTTCATAGACCACGAACGCAAATCTGAAGGGCAAGTTATATGATTTACGGCACTAATGCTTTTGTAGAAACCAAAAACCGGCTTGTTCTGGAGGCTGGAAGTTGTCAAGCCTAAGAACCTACGCGTAATGAGTGATGACACTTGAAAGCAACTAAAAGGTTGACAGTAAATTCCCTACATAAGAGCATTTTATAAATACGTAAAGCAAATACGAAGCTTAGTGTGCAGTATTTAGCACACAAGAAATAACTCTGTTATTCAGTCAAGGCCACGCCGATTTCACGCCGACCATTAGTCGGCGGCGGCGGCGTAGCAAAAAAGGTCGGCGGCGGCGTGACGCCGGCGCGGCGCACACGTCTACTTTGAACTGACCAAATACGAGGACAAAAGAGAAACGATTGACGAGCAGAGTTCCCGTTCTGACAGTTGATGAATTGATGATCGACAATATTTCATCATGTTAATGTAGTCTCAAAAATCACGCTAATTATTTTCTTTTAGCCCAGTTCAAGAAATTATTTCTCCTATCATACCTAATATCTGTTAAAACAAGTCCCAATCGTCTCAATTCTATCTTCCAGGAGGCAGCATGACGTCCCTAACATCAGCGCCGACCACCCCGACGCCCTGTGCGTCGCTATCGACCTCGGACTTGTCCGAGCGGCCGCGGATCAGCCACGGGAAGCCCAACCTCGCGCCGCGGCCGCCGGCCAACCCGCCGGACAGGCCTAGCCCGCCGCCGAAGAAACTTAACATCAATGGAGGGAAAATGGCTGGGAGAGCGCAGAGCATGAGGGTACCAAGGTGAGACAACTAATTTCTGTGATGTGCGACTTGTTAAAGTGCCAGTCCTAAACCTTAAAGATTGCTCAGGTGAGGCAATGACAATTCAGTTACATGATGATTGGTGAGGCAATGAGAATTCAGTTACAATTGACCTTTCGGGCCACCCATCAAATGTGTTAGATAAGATACCTTGTACGATCTACCTAATCTATTACCTACCGACATCTGAGGTTTGACCAACCCGCCTATGAGGTCTAGCCCGCCGCCGAAGAAGTTTAACATCAATGGAGGGAAAATGGCTGAGAGGGCGCAGAGCATGAGGGTACCAAGCAGGGCTGCCAATTGTCCCGCTATATGCGGGACGTCCCGTTTCTGGGGCCCTAAAGTATAGGTCCCGCAGAAGGTTCACGCGGGACGCCAGTTGTCCCGCTTTTCAGGGGATACTAAACTGAAAATACTAAAATAATAATATGAATATGTAAATGAAAGCATTTAAGATTGTGACATGTTAATTTGAATGTACCGCGACGACGACGCCCATAGTTTGCGAGCACCGTGTACTGAAAGTGTATAACTGTGCAACTAAATTTAACCGATATGAAATTAAGCATTATTTTTTAATGTTATAATGTCATTGCCGTCCCGCATTTTACAGCCAAGTCCCGCAATTAATTCGCGAATATCCCGCATATCTGTGATCTTTGGTTGGCAGCCCTAGACTACCAAGGTTAGATATCTAGCTTATGAGGTTTTTTCTATCATGGCCGATTTGTCAAGATGCTAGTCATATCCCTAAATAGCTGAACTAGGCCAAGATACAGCAGAGCACTGAGCTTTCGATTGCTCCGGTGAAACATTTACAATTACAATTCAGCAACTTACTACTGTCTACATACATCCTATACGGTACCTTTGTACGCGCTACCTCGGAAGATACCAGTCGCTAACACTCAGTAGGTACCGTATCGTAGTTTTTTCTATCTGTCAATCTTTCATATTAATGCGACAAAGATATTTGCGTTTCGTTTTCGATTGGCATCTTGGCTACCTACCCTGATCTGTTACCGACTTCTGATATCTGGCGAATTCGCTTAAGACCTATTCCACCGCCGAAGAAACTTAACATTAGATGAAATAACTACACGGCCGATTATTGCGAGATATCTTCCTGATGGGTGAACATTGTTAAGGTAAAATAGTCCTTCCCCTATACCATTAAACTGAGGCAAGATCCAGAGCACGGAACATGAGATTGCCCATCAGAGAAGATCACTAGTACCACAAATCTGTTTTGATGCTCCGGACTTCCCCCCAAATAGGGACACTTTTTAAGTCTAGGACTTGTTGGTAAAAACTTTGTAAAAACTACACATAACCAGCTTATAAAGTATGGCTACAATAGGACTTCCATTACATCCGGTCAACTGTCCGCTGTGTCGCGATTCCTTTAGAGTTTAGAGTATCTATCTCCGAAATTGTTAGTATTCGCCTGAGTAACCACGTGTTACGCAAAGAAATTCAGCATTAGAAACTTGTTCTGTTATTTTTCGGATCTTAACATTCTTAAAACACGTATAACACTAATGCGTCACTAAAATTAAATGGCAGAGTTGTTATTGTCACGCTGCGCTGTCATAGCTTCGCCGTTATCAATGCGATTCGTATTTTATCAAATTTATCATTTTGTGATATTTGGTTTGACCGTAGCCATTTTATAGAAACATATATTTCTGATCATTTTGTGATTTCTACACAAATTTTAGTAATTTATCTGGACGAGAAAGTAAGTTTTGTTGGTTAAATATTATTCACAGTGAAATCAGCTGTTGTTAGTGCCTTATTAAATACTAAACAGCCTGTCAATGTGATCGGTAAAAACATATGATAAAAACGACTATCGTCAAACAAGTCAGTAAAATTGTCTTCTATTTCTATTCAATATAGTCGCCATTAGATACACCGGAGCGGCCAAGATTTTCACAAATATCTGACGCCTCTATTATCATAGTGTTAGGGTGCATGTTCAGATATTTCTGAGCACCATGGCAGCTCCGATATTCCTGATGGCGACTGTACCTAGTCCATTTTTAAATGTCACACACCACACGTCTTTACTGGCCCAGATTTGCGATAACTAAAAAAAAAAGGCCTTAAACACGACCATTTATTAATCACAATCAGTGTTGCTACTGCGAAACACGATTAACGTGTTACATTTACGTGTGAATCTGCAAGTGCAACAGATGCAACACGTCGGATTAGTGATGGGTCGTTACCGGTGATTTCCCAATCTTACTGTGGGGAAAGTTTCCATTTGGGAATATTTCCTATACTATGTTGGGCAAGTTACCGGGAACGACCCATTTCTAGTCGTGATTCTAGGTAGGCAATCAGGCCTACTACCGCGAAAATCTAATTTCGTAAAATTTTCTCTGTCACTCCAACGAAAGCGTCATTAGAGCGAGAGAGACAAATCCTCGAAATTTGCGGATTTTAAATTCGCGGTAGCGTTGGTTGTGTTGTATGAAGCTGACTGAATGCCGATTCCCCAGATCGCCACCGGTGTCTCCCCCGTCGCCGTCGGGCTCGCGGCCGCCGCAGCTGCCGCCCGCCAACCCGCCCATAGGAACGAAGAATCCGGCGTCACATTTTGGTAAGTTGACGGTTTCTGTTTTGCGTAATGTTGGTTTTAATTAATTTCATTTATGCGTGATTTACGCGTAGTAATACCGAATGTACTTCACAAAGAACAAAATGCGAATCGAGTTTGGTAACGTATAAACGCAAAAATGTAATATTGGTACAGGAATTGTTTTTTATTCATATTTTAATACATACATGGAGAACAAATTTACTTAAATTTATTTAAATGGTGTTAAGGCCATCTTTTTTTTGGACTTTTATGATAAAGAGCTTAGTCATATACAAAATAATTTAATTTAATCTCAGTTAGCACTTAATTGTTAATAACCAAATGTGAAGTATTAATAATGATGCGTACTTACCTAAGCGATTTTATTTTCAATAAACTATATATTCTAAGCAATGTTATGTAGCCGGCGTTGGCGTCCATTGTGTGGATTTAATGTTTTATATAGCTGACAATGGCTATAAGTTAAGAATCCGTGAGACAATATTATCACTAATTTTTTCTTTAGGCATGTAAAAGAAAATAACAGCTAACATTTATCTGACAGGCCGTAAGTAGATTTAAAGATAAGGTTTAGAAACTGAGGCGGAAAAGAACCAGTACTTATGCCTGGTTCACATTATTCCAGTTCAGTAATCCAGCGGTCTAATCCAGTCCAGTGCTGGACTGGAGCATATCGTTTACATTACTTCAGTCTTTTAAGAGTAGCTGGATTGGAAACACATCGCTGACAATGATCTAGTACTGGTTTAGAACTGGTAGACAGCTGTCTACATTATTCCAGTGCCGCTGGATTGGGTGAGCTGGAATGAAAAGTTGACGGTCTTTCCAGTCACTGGACTGGAAGCATTCCAGTGCATTCCAGTGTCTGTTCACATTATTTCAGTAGCATTCCAGTACTGGATTGGATTGCTGGACTGGAATGCTACTGGAATCAGGGATCGGAACCGGTTTTTTAGAAAAACCTCGATATAGCTCATTATTTTAAAATGCTTTACGCTTTTTGTGTAGTATTCAACATTTTATGTAATTATTCACATCATATTTTTCAATTACTCCATTAACAAAAAAATTATAAACCGAAGAACGAAAAAGAACGGAATTCGAACCGTTCTTTTGTATGGAGAAAAAACCGTTATCCGATCCCTGACTGGAATAATGTGAACCGGGCATAAATCGATTTGTTTGTTAGGTACAATGCGCGCTCCTCGCGGACTTCGACCGCCCGGCGTGTGTCCGCCGCCGCCGCCCACCGCGCCGCCGCCTCCCCCGGGCGCTCCGCCGCCGCCACCGGGGGCTCCGCCGCCGCCCCCGGGGGCTGCCCCCCCGCCGCCGCCCGCGCGTAATGCGTCGCTCGCGCACCCGCCGCCGCCGCCGCCGCATCACCGGCAACATGTGAGATATCTTTACATTCATGTCATTCACTCGTTTGCTTTGAATTTTCAGGTGAGCTTTTATTCCGATAAGAGTCACAGCCGGTAACTAACACGTGAGAAATCTTTATAATCACTCGTTTGCTTTGAATTTTCAGGTGCGCTTTATTCCGATGTAAAGTAAGAATTACAGCCGCTAACTAGTTACCTAAAGCGAGTTAACCGTTTCAGTGCGGATGACGCTCCAGGCGTGTCATAAATGTTTTTAACGAATGGCATATGACACGATAAGCGTGTCATCATATTCTATGGCGTAAGGCACGCTTGGCGTATCATGAAAAAATTGTTCGCCGCTATAGATAAGAGTTTTTGAAAATGGAACACACAACGAATCGGTTAAGAGACCCTAGATTACCTAAAGTTTGAGGGCGCAATGCGCCAACCGCGCTTGACAGACAGATTACTATGAAACTTCCAATAAACAGTTTTACGTTGATGGACGATTTGGTACAGTACGTAAGTTTACGCGATTAAGACCAGTTTGTCTTTAAAATATGATTTGGTATAGATCTAGTACATACGTAATGGCGAAATGAACCAACCACCTTAACAAGCCGATTACATTATCCAGCTAATTATTTTGAAACTTGCCATACAATAGATTTTAAGATAGACAAACGATGTAGCATTGACGGACGGTTTGTTGCGATCCAGCCAATATCTTTTAAAATTGATCGTCATGAATATGTACTAGTATTAGGACAATAAACCTCAGGAGGATAACCATTTTGAAAAATCTTTTAGCGATTTCATCCATAAATGATTAAATAAATTTCAGAGCTCAATCCACGACGAAACCCCCGCGCCCTTACCGCCCGTGCGGGGCAGCTCCGTGCGCGCGCCGGAGCTCGAGCAGCGCTTCGCCGACCTGTTCCGGCCGCCGCACCGCTTCCCGCCGCCCGACCCCTTCCTGCGGATCGTGAAGGGCTACTCCAGCGCCACCGTCGCTGGTAAGTATGCGTGACCGCGTGTACTTCCTGCGGTACAATTACGTGATGCGGCTTGTGCGCTGAGACGAGTGCTGTCTATTGCCGTTAATCGAACCTTTCGCGATAGACAAATATTGATTTTTAAGTTTTCCTTGATGTTCGATTGAATTGCATTTGCAAATTTTCCAATTTCTTTCCGACACACAAGCGGCAATACACAAACGAAAGGCATTTTTTGTTCTGACATCTTATTACGACCAGACTTATTAAACCACTGACCTCTATTATGTTTCGAATTCATGTATTTTTATAGCACATACGGATTCGGGTTGATAGCAAATTCCGCTGTTATTTTCTCACTAAATAATATTATTCGTTCCTTATTAATATTGTTCGGTAATTTCCGCTTATACTTAGAAAAAAAGCATCGACATAATTACACAATACATGCTTTATTATGAATTAAATCAATATGTACTTTTTGTAGAACATACGGAACTTTTGTTGTTTAAATAACGTGCCGTAACTTTCTTCTAAAGAAATCATTATGATAATACTGTTAGGATAAAGTGAAGTCGGCTGTAATTTGAAATGCAACGTCAGACTTATTCAGTGGTGCAAAAAAATTGTAAGTACATGATAGAATTCAGTGGTATAATCTTGACGCTTATAGTTTTTAGGTAGACACATCGGTCTATCAAATTATAAGTAAATATATGTAGTAAATAAAGACAGTTAGCGACAATTGGTAGATCTTATCTCGTTGGTAAAAGGTTTACCAATTGTAAAACCAAATTAAGATTAAAAGAAAAGTAGTTAGTTCTAGACCAAAAGTTGCTTGAGAGACATGTTGTTATACAAAGTGCACTTACTAAGAATACGAGACATTTTATTTAAGCACATACATAGTGATTATATGTATTACTACTATTTAACTTGAACTGCCTAGACTTATTCCATTTCGTTTAGCAAAATCGCACATTTTGCGTAGCTTTGTATCAAATTAGTATTATTATGTACATGGTACATACTATACAGTAAGTGCAATAGGTACAAGTCATGTGTTGACATAATAATTAGGTCTGTAGATATATAGTAATAAGAGTCATTTTATATCGTTATCCGTTACATACCAAATTACACAAAATTTTGTAGAAGTTTTACAAAATCAAGCTTCCTTTTTTACATTTAAAGTGAGGAATTTCTAACTAGTAATTTATTGAAAATCTTGTCCTCGAAAGGTCGTCCTTCTCATATTGATTTAATCTGGACCCTAAAAGGGAATTTAAAAATAATTAAGCCTTTTCTAGGATGACTACTAAAAATTATTCTACTGTTAGAAATGCCTTGATGCACGGTGCATGTGTAAGGGAAAATAGTTTTTTGAAACATTTTATTTTGCACTATAAGAGTATGGATATTTTAAAGAATTATATCAATTTAAGTTTCCCTTATTGCTCATTACTTTATAGTTTAAGTAAAAAGAACTCCCATGTTTAATAATTGCATTTATTTCCAAGTCTGAAGTCTTAAATTTGCGTTTTTACAAAGTGTTTTCACTTTCATACACATTTCGAATTCACACTACCACCGAGTGTTTCACAATCATCATTTCGAATTAACCTCACGGGAGTTTGGTTGCATTGGCCTCAAAATTCAGTCATTACAGACCAAACATGTATTTGTTAATAAGTTTCTAATAAGGTAGAATAATTTATTTTTATTATTGATTATGTAGATGTTTAACATTATGTTTACGTTGAGTCATTATATTAATCGTATGTATATGTAGTTTAGTCGCTGTAACGCAAAGTATTCTCCCGGCTGAGAGGCAATCGCTAGTAAATATAAATATATCAATATATTTATTGTTTCTTTTATCATTTTCTTTTTTCGTCTTTCTGTCTCATGCGTTTTCTACATATAATCAAGATATATACTTTAATTTTGGCATACATTTGAAGTGCCTATAGACAAGACTATTCATAGTATTTTATTATAAGTAGTAAAATAACAAAAGTATATTTATTATTTTCATGTGATCTACTATTTGAATATTATCTAAGATTCAGTATTTCTCTTTCCGTCCTCAACTGTATTACTTCAATATTATTATTAAGCATTTAAAAAATAATGTAAGAACTTAAGTGAGGTTTTATTATGGGTCCGGTTATACGTATATTTTATAGAGTAGACAGATGTCTACTGCATAAAATATACGCTAAAATAGTCTCTGATGTTCTGCTTATTTTATTCCAGACTTTGTCTCTATACCAAAATATATAATTATTAGATTGAATTGATATTTGAATGCCCAACGGAGCATTTATTAAAGTATACGATTAATATTTACGTAGCGATTGCCCTGGCTTATTAGGAATGTTAAACATACTTATGTCCTTTGTGATCTATTATTTTAATAGTGAGGTGCCATGTACTGCGAATTTGTGTAATTGTTGATGGCTTGAAGTTATTCACATTATATTTTAGTTGAAGGTTTCTACGTTTCTTAATTAATATAAAGGTTATACAGTCGCTGTGGCATTATTCTTAAGAACAAAGTAAAACTTAAGAAGTAAAAAGAAAACATGTATACTGTCATGTACTCGTATCTTATTTTGATAAACAGTCGATTACAGTGAAAATTAAAGAAGATTTTGAAAAACGTAAATCTTTTTATTAAGCATTTAATTTGTACTATGTGCAGTACACTAGGATTTACAAAGATAAATCTGTCAGTGTTTACTTATATTAGGGCATTACCGGCAGGAATTCAAATTATACATCAATTAATTATAGAAACTACAGTCTTTATTACCATTGTTAAGAAACGGAGTAACCTTTAAAGCTTTTTGTACTGAGAAGCAACAGGTATTGTGATACAGTGATGTGGTACGATGCTTAATAATTATTTACATTATTATTTTTAAATAAAAGAGTAATTATTATTGAAGAGTTATCATGTATTTCATTCAACCTAACATTTCGTTTCGATGCTTATTTTGTGTCTGTTATTTTCATGCTTCAAGTACCTACCTATATTTTTCATAATGACATTACCCTTTTTATCAAATCTGTATTTGTTGGAACTATTATTTAAATTGTAGTATTTATATTTGTATTTTACCGATTAGGTACCATATTAGGTATCGAAATTGAGAGGTAGCAGTACGACACAGGCACGTATGAAACTGTAAGGAATTTTAACATATTCACGAATAACTAAAAATAACGGTCCCACCAATCATTTTATTATGAGTTAGGTATTAGATATACATGTAATAAATACACCCCAGTTTACCTAATATTTTTCAAAGTAGGTACCTACTTAGAACGATTAGACTTAAAAGCACTGTCGATGTTAATGCTATAGTTTTTTTTAATCTTTAACTGAATGACTGAAAGGGCTTGTGCTGGTATTGGAATATAGATATGTTTAACATTTACAAAGGAAAGCATTCTTAGACTAAGCCCTAGTCTATTTTGTAAAACGGACCAATCCCATTCCCAATCTTGTATGATTGGTAAATAGAATAAAGACGAAATGGTACCTAATCGACTAGTATGCAAACATTTGATCAAATTGGCAGAACACAGACTTATAATATGTAATTATTGTATGCGTTAGTCTTCGAGGCGTGCTAGCCTAAACGTTGTATGATGTCGCCTGTCCGTAAGTGTTGTGGTCCACAGAATGCGAACAGCATGTCAATGGGTAAGTTTATTACTTTACTTAGAGCATGATAGATTGTATTTATGTTTAGGAATCATTTGCATTTGCGCATGGTTTTTTTAGTTTATCATGTCGTGTATAGAAGTGAATGTCTGATCAGTTGTGGTTTGAAGTGCAGTGCATTTTGATTGAAATTGATTACGAATAACATTATTTAAAGCGGCAATACGCTTGGCCGCTCGCCGCATGCAAACATTGTTGGTTGCCTGGCAACCTCGTACTTAAATTCGGCAACCGCATTAGACGAACGACCAAGTGTAATTGCCGCTTAAAGGTCACAAGAAAAGGTGAAAAATTGAGGATGTTTCCTCCAAAGCTATGAATTTGATTTGGCGTTTGATATCCACCAATCACAAAGCGTGAACAATTGTACATCCCTGCTGCATGTGAAGCGCTAGATTAGTGGGTATCAAACTCACCCACATCATAGTATAAGCTCTGGTAGAAAGGCACCTTTATAATTCTGTGATGACAACGCTTCTATACCTCATATTTATGTGTACGTACCATGTGCTCATTTCTGACGCAAATTTGCAGATTTTTGCGTAAATAAAGTGCACATGGTGACTGCAATTATCAGCCCTCATTTACATTTGCACGCGCATATATTGCATGTAGTCTGCACCGTGCACGGCACGTTTGCATGAAAACACTTTGGATTATACTACGAAAGAAGAAAGCACAAAGGAATATTCGATAATATACCTAAGTAATATGTACCTACAGTCTTTCGTTTTTTAACTGACAACGTTCTTTGTCTATTTTAAGTAAACTGCAAATGCGTTTGTAAATAGATACAAAAAAAACGGTCTCACATGATGAATTCATGACTAAGCTCCAAGCACCATTGAATCATAATTCAATAGTAACTAATAGGAAAAAAATACACGCGATAATGGTCGAACTTTCATTAGATACAAACCGTATTTCTAGGAACTTAGAAATAACTAACTATTTGTGATGACTTCATGACACGGGAGACATTTTTTTTGCAGATACAGAAACATTTGCGGTTTAAATAACAAAATACAAGGAACGTTGTCAGTTCAAAAATTAAAGTCTACCTGTTTTTTATAGCTCGTCATTCTGAGTAATTTCATAAATCCGAATTAAAAAGTGGGTTTTGAGAGTGACGAAAAAAACACCCACCTGTAAAAAAGTCGTAATATGCAATTTTCAATAGCATTAACGTGCGTTTAAACCAAAAGAGCATTCGCTGTTCTAGCGCCCGTTCTAAGAAATCAACCAATCACGTTTTGTGTACCGATCGAATTTCGTAGAGTGGGAGGTTAGAACAGCGAATGCTCTTTTAGTTTAACCGCACCTTTATATCCTCTACAGCAAATATTCCTATGTTCTTGTATCAATCTACCTAGTGCCAAAAAAATAATAAAAACTCACATTATATGGTTGCAGAGTATTCTGCAGCTAGATTGTGTGTATCTAAGAATTAATTACATATGAATACAAATTTAATCTTGCTTTATGGTGTCTTTCCAATAGAGCTATGCTATGTTGGAAGTGTTTCATACCCACCAATCATATTCTCCGAAAGTAGCATCTCTATCACCTGCTACGCTGCGTAGATGACATTGGTGTATATCAAACAAATCTACATAGCACGATTCTGCTGGAAACGAATCCTTAGTTGAATAAAACAATAGTGTGCTCTGATTTGAATCCGTTGCATTACTAAAACATGACAAATGTACATATTATTGATACTAAAAAGCTTGTGTACTCCGAATTGCTCTTAAGTGATAATTAAGAATGTTCGTTTCTACCAAGTAGGTATATATTTAAAGAAGACTATTAGTGAACCTGTTTAGTAAAACGTACCACTTCGTTTCTAACCCTAAGGACGACGACAGAAAATACATATAAAGATACAAGCATATTCCGTTCTTACGGTTGGCGCCAAAGTGTAACGTTTTACTAAAATGGCTCTCATTTGTCAGCGTCTGCCTATATACCTGTTTGATGGGCAAAGTACAGTTTAGGGTCAAATATTTTGTATTCGTGGTCAAATTGTTCATTACAACATACTAAATAATTATAATATATAGTGTACCGAACTATTTGGCTACTTTGGCTGCTACAGACTATTTGACGTTGATTGCATAAAAAGTTTTCCATTTCTGTGTTTGACTCTGAATTATTTTGTGTTATTCGAGAAACTAAATAATTGAAATGTGAATCGAATTGCGGAGCTAGGTCAATTTTGACTCGCTAGTCGAATTACAGTAGCGGAAAAAAACTATCATATCTAATTCTGTTTGTATACAGGCATTGTTTCGAATATTCGATTATAATTACATCCCATTGGTCGTGGCAATACACAATCGTGTAATGCCGAATGGGGCCTTTCACACCTATTAATCAGTATTTGTTATAAAATTAATATTAAAATCCTATTTGAAATCGCTATAAACTTAATCCTACCAACAATTAAATTTAGACGGATTAAATTTTCATACGTCTTAGACTCCGGTTTTAAAGTTAAACCGAATAATTAAAAAATATGATAGATTATTTGCCGATAAACGATGTTCGCTGTCGCAATACTCGATCCCGGTTCGGTTATTCAGTTTGTCAATAGTCCCTTTTGTCCGTACTGACCTGGTGTTGTGCGCAGCGCGGTCCGCGCCGGCGCTGAAGGCCCCGGCGCCGCTGCCGCCGCTGCTGCCGCTGGGCGGCTGGTCGGGCACGTCCAGCGCCTGCTAGCGCGGGCGGGGGGCCGCTGCCCCCCCTCCGCCCTCCGCCACCACCGCGCACCTCGCGCCCGACGCGCACCCCGCGCACGCGCTGCTCTCCGTCGCGCACGCGCTGCTCGCCCCCGCCAACACCATCGCCACCGGCAAAACCCTCCTCCCCATCGAGGAGGTCACCATGCCTTCCGACGACGTCAGCGATCTCAGAGACGTCGTCGACGCCATCAACAAACTCTGCGACACCATGAAGACCAGCTACGACGACGAAACTTTCGAGAGCTGCTCGCGATCCGACAGCGTCGATTTAGTCGACGCCCTCGTGACCGAGGAGACGATCCCGGAGGAGACCGTTCTCGAAGACGTCGAGAGCGACCCGGACTGGTACGTCGCGTGTCAGGTGGAGCCGGCGGACCCCGACGAGGTAATATTTAAGAAAGTCGAGCATTACAATACGGAGACGTGGCGGCAGTCCGTTTCTAGGTTAGAGGTCGCCACTCCGGAGGACGTAGTCGTCAGTGAGGCCCGGACTTATGTTGCGGAGACGTGGACCGATTCGAAATCGGAGGTACGAAACGCTGAAGATAGATGGAGCGAGCCGTCAACGTTGGTAGTACAAGAAACTAAAATTGAGACGCAAGATAGATGGAGCGATCCGACGAGATCAGAAATCGTGAGCCCTGAAAAAGTTCAGACAGCTAAAACCGAGACTCACGACAGATGGAGTGACCCCTCGAGGTCAGAAATAGTGAGTCCGGAGTTTGTACAGAAAGTAAAAGCGGAGACGCAAGATAGATGGAGCGACCCTTCATCTAGGTCAGAGATTATAAGTCCGGAGGCGTTAGTTCAGAAGCACGAAGGTTCAGTAGAAAGATGGAGTGATTCCAGCGTGTCGTTGCCCGGGCAAATCGAAGAGGAAACTGTGACTTCAGACGAGCGGCAAGCTCACGAATTTAGTGAGATGTACTACACTGCTTCCTCTGAAGTTTCGTTGCTCTCCGATTTAGAAGTAGCGGATAAGGTGCAAGATGAAGTGCCAGTAGAAAAGGAGGATGATAGGAAAGAATGTGTGATAGCGGGTCATGTGGCGGCGATGAGGGAGCGCTTCGAGAGCATGACGCGGACAAACACGCCGTGTCCCGACCTCATGAGGTCGGCGTCTCCCGCGCTCGACGTCTTTAGAAACATTACGCCTTCCCCTGATCGTTTAGGATAAATTTAGTGCAGGTTAGAGAAGAGGTAGATTAGTTAGAAATACAAGGTATAATTCTAATGGTTGGTCTCCATTGAAGAACTTGTTCAGTATCGTTTTCCAATAGAAGAATTTTTGTTTCACGTGAATTTTTTTTACATATTTATGAGGTAGGTCTTTCAAATTGTAGTTTCAGATTTCTATGAAACGTCGGCTATACTTGCCGATTTCTAAGAATGAACTTTTGACAGTTATAGTTTAATCCTTATTAATATGAGGGTACGACTCACCCTTTTTCCGATAGTCTTAACGTCATACATATAAGGCTCATTTCTAAACTGACCAAAAATTAATTCTTAGAAATCGGCAACTATAGCCGACGGCTCCACAGATAATCAAAAATTTAATTTTTAGGGACGAAAAAAATTTGTTCCGCCTTTTACCGAACAGGAACACGATACTGTGCCCTTAAACGGAGAACAACCATTAAAAATTCACCTTGTATGTAATTTTCAAAGTTGAAGAATCTTTGGATACGTGAGATAAAGACGCGTTTCTACGGTCGTCGGTGACTAATTTTTCCATACTTTTAGCAGACATTGTAAATGTATCACAACTCAAGAGCGAATAGGTTTTCAGGTATTATGCCAAAAATAAATTCGAACATTTCTCGTACTGTAGGTACTAAACATATTTATTTGTGATTGTCTTGGTGCATTTATTCTTTTTATATACTTACCTGTAGACTACCTTAGGTAGTCAGGGCAATAGTTTTTCATATCAAAACGTGATTAGGTTTAAGTTTCACATGTTATTAGGATTCGTACTAATTAGGCAACTAGTCTACCTCTTCTCTTAGTTATCATAGACAAAATAACTGAGTAGATGTACTCTGTTTAAGAATTATTCGTTTATACCCGGAATAAAGCGGTTTGAGAAATATTCAAATAGAACTAGACGACGTTTTGTAGTAACTATATTATAGGTAGTTACCATAAAACGTTATGCAGAAATGCGTAGGTAGCGCTGCGTTTTAACTTCCACAGAAAACGTCTACTCTTCCTCTTTTGTCTATGTTAGGAATAGATGTGATGTGATTCAATTTTGTATAATCTTTTACGAAGTAAAGTAACGAGTATTTAAAAGTATTGAGATGCAACCTTTGCTAGTCTTATTCGAAAACACCAACAGTAACGATCGTGCCAAGGGTATTTCACACTTAGTAGGAGGGTTGTGATTTTTTTCGTAGCTTATCTTATGAATTTGTACGAATGCAATAAGTCTTCTGATAGTCAAAAGGTAAAATGTCGCACTTTTTGTAACCATTGCGTGTGATCCCAATTAACCACCGCGCAATGAACAGAAAAAACGCATCCCGCGCCAAAATAAGTGCATTGTTTTGTGATTACTCTGATTCTGTGCGGATTTTTCAATCTGAACTACTAGCGACTAAAGTTTCTTAGTCAGAAGATTCATAGGCTTTCAGAGGTACATATCGAGAAGTTGCTTAGTTTTAGAAAATGTAAGGGCAACGTTTGTATTATTACGAAATAAAGCAGTTAAAGGATGTTAAGTGCATGAATTTATAATAACTTCAGTATATTTGCACTGCACTGATGTACCCAGTGAGTAGCGACATGTAAACTACTAATTAATCTATTGTGATCTGGAGAAGCTCAAATTTTGTAGTTTTTTAATGAAACTAGCCTTGAACTATTGCATCAGACCAAGTATTCTGTAACTGCTCTCCATAGCTTAGCTTATGCTTTAAATGAGAAGTGAGGTGCATATACAGTAGTTTAAACCGATGTCGTTATCTTTAACAGTTTCTGTTCTTGCACACCAGGGTCGCGTTTTATAAAGATATGCTGTTTGCCTCTCTTTCTAGCCAATACGTGCGTGCGTTAGAGAGGCAAATATTCTGATGCGCTGGAGACGTACATATGCTTCCCTATTACGTAATCAATTATAAACTTATTATATAATTTATAAAAAGTTGCCATAAAAAGTTAAACATTTGTTGTCAAATTATTTTATAGAATCATTCGGTTACTTTGTGACTTTTGTCTGTTGTGAATTTTGTACCAAATGTTTATTGGGTGAAACAATTTATTTGATGGTGATATTAGTTGTATACATTATGAAATCTTGTTGTAATCCATGTACTTTAGTGTTATCAGTCTTCTAACAGTGTAGTTGATAGTCCTAGTTATTATATAAACGTGTTATGTGTACAGACCAGACCTTTAACAATATACGGCTACTTAATACAATGTTTATTTTATTCCCCCTCAGTCACTGTAAATACAACTCGATAATAGTTATTTGTTTTACTAGGGAGCAAAGTGATTGTTTAACTCTCGTGCAAATATTGAAACCCGAGCAAGCGAAAGATTCCAGAATTTGAACCACGAGCGCAGCGAGTGGTTCATAAAATGGAATCTTGAGCGATGCGAGGGTTTTAAGGCACGAGAGTTGAACAAGCTTTGCTGCCGAGTGAAACACAACATTTTTCACCACACTAAAGCGAGGAAACATGCGAAATAAAACTGAAACATAACAAATTAGAAGGTATTTATTTGCAAGTCCTCAACTTCCAAAAATAAACAAATCAACAAATAATAAAACAATAACCTCAAATATTTATCTTGGCGTGGATTGTAATTAAAAAAAATATATTCGGATGCGTTCTGAAATTTGCATAGTGAAAACACTTTCATTTTCCTATTGTTTTCCAACAAAATGTGGTATTTAATTTGGATTTTAGCATATTGAATATTTATTAATTATTTCAGATTTCAAAAAATTATGAAAGGTTAATGTGTATGAATTTGTTTGAAACTATTGAGTTTTCGAACATACTGTCTAGTTCAAACGTCAAAAAGCTTATTGTACTCTCAGGCCGTATAAGTTATTGCTTTAGTCTATCCAGAAAATAAAAAAAAAAATACTTTAACCTCTAGAGATTAAAACACAGTTTTGCGCTCTGAAATTGAAGGACAAACAGCGTGTTTACGAGCAGTGTGGTGAAAAATACAATCTTACTCATCGAGGGACTGTGACATATAAAGGAGGGTCGCAGCCAGACATGGGCAAAATTTATTCGAATGACGAATAAGAATAAAAAAGATCATCGCGAATGACGAATGAAATTGTCGAATGATTATTTTTATACGAATAGATTATTCGTAGAATAATTTAATCGCGAATAATTTATTCGTCGAATGAATTTTCACGAATAATTACTAAAACAGTCACTTTCTGCAGTCTTGTCTGTCCCTATATATGGTCAGTAAGCTTAGCACATGATTGGCGCGACAGTATCTCGCCGCGAGATAGTCTACCCGTCCGTCTTTTGTTAATATAGCTAGTGAAGGACGGGACATCTATCTCGCGGCGACATACTGTCGCACCAATCATGTGCTAAGCCTGCTGATCTTTAAAACTACGCAATACGCAATGGATTTTGATGCGTTTTTTTTAATAGTAGTTATTCAATAGAGGGGTTTATAAATGTATGATGCATGCATAATAAGTACTGATAAATTTAACTCTCGTGCCTTAAAACCCTCGCATCGCTCAAGATTCCATTTTATGAACCACTCGCTGCGCTCGTGGTTCAAATTCTGGAATCTTTCGCTTGCTCGGGTTTCAATATTTGCACGAGAGTTAAACAATCACTTTGCTCCCTAGTAAAACAAATAACTATTAGCGTACTATTTAGGCACGGAACTATACTTATGAGTGGTGAATATCACTATCCCATTCCTTAGTACACCTTACGTAAGAAATCTGGTGTAATCCCGACCTAAGCGTTTTCACACTCCGGCTAAACAGAGTCAGCGTAGCTAAGAGTAACTAGTATTCATGATTTATCCGATTCATCAATATCCACCCACTAACATGCTTTATCCCTTTAACGGGCAGACATAATGCGCAAAATTTAACTATTGTCACTTTGACAATGTTGAAACATGGTGGGAAACATAAATTCCCTCTGCCTTGTAAAGGGTTATGTAGCTGTGGCTACATGTTGTCACTTTTGTTTTGAAGTGGGTGCAAAAATATAATTCTTAACCTTTCGTATGCCGAGTTCCGTATCCGGTATAGCTGTTTGGACATTTCAAAGTTATTCCACAATCTTACATTTTTGTTTAATATATTGACAAGGGCATATAAAAGGTTAGAAATTGAGGGTGTTGAAATAAAAGAAAGAGCTCAAATTCCAGCGCATTTATTCGGTAAAATAGTCAAAATTCTACAAGATTAGGCAAACATCACAACTTCATAATGGAAATTAAGAAAAAAATGGTTTCAAGGCAGATAACATTAACGATAGTCCTTACAGCGGTTCTTAACGGTAGGTAATGTGAGACAGGGGGCCGTCAATCCAACAACAGTCGTTGTGACAGCGCGTCGCCTGCGCAGCAGGGAACTGGCGGCCCAGCCACGGGTGGCGAGCGAGTCACCTGTCCTACCTACCCCTGGGCCGGTGCCACTGGCCTCACTACAGTACGGCAATCAAGCTTGCACATCGCTCTTTGGAAAGAGAATAACGCCGGCAGAACCAACTATTTTGATGATTTAGCAAATAGTTTTCTATGTCTTTGGCATAAAACACTAATTAGCAAAACCAATTTCAGGGAAATAGTTGGTTTTACCTTTAATACGATGATAATATTGCATAAATGCGGGACAACACCCTATGAAGCAGTCTCTTTCCAAAGACTGGTGTGCACTCTTTATCGTCAGGTACTGTACGTTGGAATCCAGCTGGTTGATAGTTTGACTAAAGTTTTCAGAGCATTTTAAGTCAATAGCAGGGCTTATAACTTATAAGCCAGTCAAAAAAGTCAAATTTTAGAAATGAAATATACGCTAGCAGCATTATTAGTTCGAGTATAGTGCGACAGTACTAAGCATCTCTTTATAATCATTTAAAAAGAGGCCCATAGTCGAGACTGTCGCATCAAACTCGCCATAAGGCCGGTAAAATGCACTGAGAACTCCAATCAAAATAATTTAGAAAATATACAACTGGTGTTTGCAGATATGCTAACCAATTGGAGCACAACGCGTGAAACGCGTGGCATCAGCTAGTAACGCTATCCTTATACGGGCTCAGGAGCGAGTGCTATCGAAACTAACATACTGATTTGGGTTGTTAGGGATCTTTAAAAACACTAGACTGAATAAGATGGTCACATCCAATCGGGAGTTTGTTTATATACTTGTGTATGAGAGTAATACAACTGTAAACCTTACCTTTTTGTTATTAATTAATAAAAATAATAATTAATTATTTGTTACTGCAGGTGATTGCTTGTGAAACAGAATTTTAATTTCTAACAAAATGCAAATTGTAATGCATTGAAGCATGATGCGTTATTATAAATACATTTCACTTTTGCCTCAGTGACAACGCATACATGGATGGTAAAAATAAGATTCTACGCATTATCTTGCACTGAAGTCAGAGAAAAACAAGTAAACAAATGATACGTTTCGATAGCACATCGGTAGCATGCCAAGTCTCTCGCGGCCGCGTCCCTCAACTACCCTAGTGAGAGGGACAGTCAGCAACAATATCAGTACGAACAAAGTACTAAAATAACCTTATTCATATGACGATAAGGATCATTTTAAGAACTTTGCTTGCGTAAGTATGTTGCAGTCTGTATCGGCGTCGCGAAAAACGCTAGCGCTAACGTATGCGATGCACGCAACGGAACATGGATGGTGAAATTATAAAAAAAAAATACTAATCATTATTGCACTGATCATCAAATATGGACGTTTATCGAACATTGTCATGAGATTGAAATTACAGTTATATAACGTTGAAAGTTTTATGTACGAGATTGAGACGATGGAATTTCCAATCATTATGGTTTAAATTGTTATAATAGATTCAGTAACTTTTAGTGTCTCATTAAACCTTTAATTTGCCGTCATATAAATAACAAAACCAAATCAATTCAGAAACACGTAAGGTTCGAAATTGAATGCTTTAACAGAGCTGTCAAATGGTCAAAGGGTTCATAATATAACTCACAGATGTCCCCGAAGCCCTTATTTATATAAAAGAACGAATAAAAATAGGTTGTCGCCTGGTATGTATTGGCACCCTGTCCGTTGCGCGCTCGCGGTGTTCGTGCGTCTTACCTGGTCGTAAGTATCCCGTCACCGTATTAGCAAGAGCATTGGACACACAATCGTCAAGCGGACGTATATAATAAGTACCGTATCGAGCGCCTACCTGCGCTTGCTGTCGGCGCGGGCCGACTCAGCCTCTGTCAACAGTAAGCAACTCTTTATACTAACACAATTATTATTATCATAAGACCCTACTCGCTTGGCGTCGCCGGCTATGGAATGTTAAAATTCGAAGCGTTATGTATTGCCAAGTTTTAGATTATTGCTTTCGAGTCCGGTTAAGGACGCTATGGGTCCGCTTTAGAGCGAATTAGAACTATGAAATTGCATTAAGTGTACTGAAGTTATTTAGATAAAATGGATTAGATTATCTAGGCTATCTTCCATAGTTCTTAAACAACCATTGCAGATTGGAAAGCTAAGAATTTAATATTAATGATCCGGACGGTTTCCTTAAATTAGATGAAATTGCGCAACTAAATCAAAATTGTATCTATGCGATTAGTATAGTAATGAACTACCTTCCATTCTACAGCGGTTGTCATATAGCTCGGCCACATCGCCTTAACATTAGAGTATAGGTAACGGGAAACTAGAGCATGTTGCCGTTTGGTAATTTGTCAATTTATATAGAGTACATATAAGCCGGCAAACGTCAGAGATTTGCTTTTATATACAATTTGACCATTAGCTTAATTTACAGCAGTACCTTACAGCAACAAGCTCGCCCTAGCCAGACGAAAATACACACTATGTTCAGCCAGAGAGTCGAGGACAGCTTGCTATCGGAACCGATGCTGCATCATCATCCCGGGCACGCCTCCGGGGAACATGGCGCTCATGGGCATCATGCCGCCCATGCCACCCATGCTGCCCATGCCGCCCATGCTGCCCATGCCGCCCATGCTGCCCATGCCGCCCATGCCACCCATTCCGGGCAACAGCATCCCTGCGCAAAAAGATCAAGTTGTAGCGGCTTGCGACATAGGCGCGCTATAGCATAGCCCCGGGGCAGCAGAGAAATCAATGTGAAAGTAATGAGTAAATTGCAAATTAGAAATTTCCTATGAGTTTGTTAGTTGGCCTTATAAACTAAGATATCAATATGTTAAACTTAAATTAGTTGACATTTGTATTTGCGACGAGCAAGTATGCATAATCACATTCCCTAAAAACAATATAGATTAATTTAGAATGTGTTTGGACACTGAGCAGCGCATGAAAATGTTAACCCTTAAAATAATATTTAAGTATGATACCGATAAAAAAACAGGAGTACCTGTGGTCGTTTCGTAGATTGAATTACCACCTTAAATAGAATAAAAACAATGAATGAACGTCTTTCTCGGCTGCCCCAGCATTATGCTTTAGCAACAGGGGACCTTGGTCCAACACACGGCGTAGCCGTTGTGACTGATAACAATCGCCTGTCGCCCGGACTAGCCCGGACCACCACCGTACATTCATGTGCCGATGTCGCGAACTCTGTTCGAACCAAAAATAAACTTTGATAAGCTTTTTGAAACGAAAATGGCATCAAATCGTGTTTACAGGTGAATCTACATACGGTTTTTATTAAACGTTCTAGTTAACAATGTTCTTGTCGACCAAGTTTATATTAATGTGAACTAAAAACACTAGAATAAGCTATGTATTTACAATTCAATATTTTGGAAAATTTTGCGCTAAAAATAAAAATTAATAGCGATTAATTTGCCTATTTTCGTTTGCGTCAAAGCTTTGAAATAATTCAAAGGAAAATTATTATTAATTATAATTGAATGCGCGGTATTTTTAGTTTAAACAGAAGTCGCTATTACGCGTCACTCGTTGCATCGGACAGTCGCGGCGTGTCACGTCGTTAGGGTTGCCACCGCCGTCGTTATATTTCACGAGAAAAGTGTGTACATGTAACCTTAAAACATAAATTAGTGAGCCCATTTTTGAGCTTTGTTTACTTGTACCTGGCTCCCGGGGATAGCTATTTATAATTTGTAATTAATTTAGATTAGTTCCCTTGCGCCCTTGTGGGTGGCAACCCTAATAATAATATCGAAAGATGGGTCAGTTCGTTAAGATGTGGTAGAGTTGTAGTGTCAGGGCTCTGGGCCGAACACACGTACCGTCGAGGTCACATGTATGCACTTAGTGTGGCGACTGATAGGTGCAGTAAGCAAAGGAACACAGGTAGGTAGGATAAATAATTCACATGAAAAATCACACTTCCAAAAATACTCGGCGATATAACTGTATCCGTAGACATGCATGTTCCGGTGTGATCGGTACGGCGCTCGTAGATCCAACTCAGCCAACGACTATCATCGGTTCATGCACATTGTAAAGCGACAAACTACTGTACGTAAATATAATATTAGTGTACCCACCCGTAAACCGACAAAATTCACATCTCTTATGACACTACTAGAAAATCGAGACAGTAATAAGATAGAGCTACTACAGTAAGCAAAATCCATTAAGGAATGTGAAGAAAATTACCGGTCGATTTCATTCCGTCCATCGGTTGTTCGGATGGCACATCAAAATCATGGTTATACTCGGCAGTGGAATGTCCTAGGCTAGCCGTTAGGTCTACAGGGCTCGCCGACTATCTTACTAACAGAACGAGATCTTATTGCGATGGAAAATACAAATTAAAATTAATATTAAGACATTTATTTCATCAAAACATTCAGTCCTTGTTCCACGCTGTTTACATGTAGAGCAGTTACGACTAACCTACTCTCGTTACAAAATAGTATATCTCGAAACAATTAATGCATTTGGGAAGCCTATTCATGTAACCTGTGATCTTGTCAAATGGATTGTACAAAAATACTTTTGGAATATCTTGTATAGTATTTGTATTTGGAAAGTAGACGAGTGCCTAATGTCAAATAAATTGTGTGCTCTTACACTCTAATAACAGTGTTGTCTCAATAACATTTGGACCAATCAATATTACAACTACAAGTTAACGTTTAAACTTATAATTTACTAACTACCCTAACATGCTTTACAATTTGAAAACTTATATTACCTAATTTTACATAGGTATTTTAACAATACTATAATTGTAGTTGTAAGTTAAACATTATGATTGATTAACTTACTACAACCGGCCAATGATATAAAAAGTAAAGATATGTTACACCGGCTCTAAAATTGAAGCGCGCAGATTGTGATAATTCTAACAATCGCTCTTAGTTCTACCCAGACCACCGAGAGGTGTATACCACTGCCGAGTTCTCGCAAATCACATGAACTGCGCCCTAAAATGTCATTTTATGTTATACAATAGTGAAAACTACGAAATAAAATGCAAAAATGCCCTTAGCATCACACATCATGCGCAATTAAACTGAATTACATATTTTTTTCAATTTAAATATTTATTGAAAATAAATAGGACGCCATTTTGACGTTTTTGACTGACTTCGACTTTTTAAGAGAGTAACAAAGATAAAACAATGTTTATCAATAACAACCTTAAGAATGCACGCGCAATTGTCAAATGCCAGTTGTCTCTTTTTTATTTATTAAATACGAGTATATGTATTTTGCCATCTCTTTTACGCATTTTGAAGTATGAAGATAGGTGTATGTCAACTGTCAATAAATCGTAGGTGTATGATGTGAAGTATTTATTTCGCTCATTTTGTTAGAGTATAACGTATCTTTACTTATATATCATTGCAACCGGCCAAGTTCATTTCGAACTATGCATAGGGTTCGGACTTAAAAGCACTTATATGGTAAGTGACCCATATAAGGCTCACATAAAAATCGATGCTAAATAAGGCCCTCTGGCTAAATATGCCAATGAGTTTAAATATGCTACGATCTTTACTTAGAAGGTATCCCAACTCAATCGGATGAGCTTATCCTTTATGATTTGCGTTAGATTTATATATTCATATCAAATTAAATTTTTAGGCCTAACAAATACTGAGCTAATTCATAGACTGTCAGACGATTCTGGCGACAGAACCTTACAATAGTTAGCTTTTACAAAATTATATTAGTAGTTACAATAAGAGATTCCGCTAAAAGGATATGTCTAGTTATGACAAATGTAACAATGTATAATTATGTAGAAAATTCCAATATTATGCATTTTTTCAACGTTATCAAGTAATTGAGCGTTTACCGATTGTAATTTTGGTTTGGGTTTGTTAGGTTGAAAATTAACAAAATAACACAAATAATTTTTGGAATAAATTGTTTTATCATGAATATAGTACCTGTCAACAAAATGTTCAGTATTTTCCGTATAAAACAATTAATAACATCGTTCACGCAAAGGCTATTTTAAAAAACGACAAGAGTTATATTATATTATGTACTTATTTCCAAAGTTCGTCAATCTATTACAGTCCACTGCAGGATATTTAGGCATGTCCTATTATTTACCTATTATTTATCAATGACAACAACGTTGCCCATCATCAATGTTCAATAAATTATTGGTCAGTGACACATCCTTTACTCGGCTTTTACGATGTTACGACTCTTGGGATGGTCACAAATATATTCTAAGTGCCGTTACCACGCGGTCTCCTATTCATAAACGTGAAACTATGTTTATTCATGGTACACCACATAATTATTTACAGGTGTAGTGAGGAATTACTTGCCTTCGGAAACGTTCGTAAACACATGCTGTTTCAGGCAGTGTCACCGAGTCTGACTGAAGTAGCATGACAGCTATTACTGTCAGTCTCAGTGAGATAGACTGAAACAGCATGACGTTGACGAACGTTTCCGAAGGCAAGTCATTTCTCACTACATCTGTACAATATTACATTCTAAAACAAAAAAAAAAAAAAGTGTCGGGTTTACCACGAAATAACCCAGGTCAGTGCCGATCTACCGACCATATATCACGTTTTTGTGAAACAAATCAAATTATTATTAATCATCATCATCGTACCTGGGCGTAAACACTTTTTTTTCACCAGTTGTTACAGTTACGTTCTGCTGGGTCAAATCAGCTTTATACCATTAAAATTCACAATACTTTGGATTTTTTGACAGTTACATGGCCTAGTATATTTTTTTTCTCTCTCTTGATAATGTCAGACGATTCGAAAATGCTTATTAATAAGCTTATTTGAATAAAGAATAGTTTGACTTTGACTTTCCAAAGCCACCCACTTATCATAAGAGTAGAGAGAAAGTATCCTTTCTTCTAGCAAACTAGGCAACTGTCGTTCCCTGGGTGATTTGACAGAACAAAAAAAAAGTGATCGTCACCTAACGCTGTTCAATCGGTAAACGCTCTCCGATGGTGTAAGCTGTAAGGGTACTGACCGGGCTGCAGCGGCCGCACTAGGTTGAACAGAACAAAAAAAAGTGATCAACCGACCTAACTAATCTCAATCGGTAAACGCTCTCCGATCGTGTAAGCTGTAGGGGTACTGACCGGGCTGCAGCGGCCGCACTAGGTTGAACAGAACAAAAAAAGTGATCAACCCACCTAACTAATCTCAATCGGTAAACGCTCTCCGATGGTGTAAGCTGTATGGGTACTGACCGGGCTGCAGCGGCCGCACCAGGTTGAACTGCGGGAGCGGTAGCACGCCCATGACGGGCGGCATGGACACGGGCACGCCCACGCGCACCGGCTGCGGCAGCATGTGGTGCACGGCGGGCAGGAGCGGCCGCCGGAGCGCTTGCTGGCGCGCGGCCGCGGCCACGGCGGCGTTCATGTGCGCTTGCACCTGCGGAATTCCTCTATGTCAACTTGCGCAATGTTTAACCCGGCAGGAGAGTGGCAGGGTATCTCATACCCTGCGTTTGACTTATGTCAATATAATTAGAGTTTATTTTTGTTTAACTTTTTTTCACCACACTCTCGCCGGGTTAAGATAGGCTAATCGACTTTACTCAGTAGATTATTATACACTGCCTGTCTACTTGTAAAATGCAGCCAGTAAATGGCTAAAACGAGTGGTAAGTGTAGGTATGTAACATTATGTAAAAATATGAAGCATTCGAGGTTATGATTTATGTTTCCTCTGTTTTCTTTTCATTTGGTTGAATAATTTGAACACGCCAATTTGTCGAAACCGTAATCATAAGTACGTATTAAAACGATGAAATTGTTCAATTATTCACATGATCAAATTTAATGGACTTCAAACAAATTGTTAAAAACAGTGAACTAAAAAGGCCACGAAATACTACTGTTCGATGTACATTTCCGTTTTAAAATTGTAGCCATGTTATAATTTGCTTTACTAAAAAATTCTAGAATCTAAATGAAACTTTCCATACAATAAATCGCTGCATCGCGTGAAGAACTCGATAACTCGAGATGAAAAGTGGAAGAAATTCGAACTTGTGTTATACATTAAAAGGATCACGTGCACATAGGTGTCTTTCGAGTGGTAAAAGCTGGTCTGAGCCATTCTTAGAAATTTCTCAGGATAGGAAACTTTCTCAACTGATAATATTCTAGAATATTCTCAAGAGTCAGGTGTGTCTCTCGAGTGGTAAAAGCTAGTTTGAGCCATTCTTAGGATATCCTCGGGATAGGAAACTTTCTCAACTAAAAATATTCTGGAATATTCTCAGAAGCGCACTATCTTGTTGGTGGGGTCCTTACGGATACACTTCGACCCATTGGGATCTGTGTAATTGCCCCCTGTTTCGTACCCCAGGGGTTTTCTAGGCCAGGGATTGTACAAGCTGCACTACTAGAAAAGTGGAATATCTTACCATGCTTACCTCAGCCTGGCTGGTGCTGGGAGTGACGACTGGCGGCGGGGTTTCCTTAGGCTTGGCGCGGTACTTCGGCAGGCGCGCTCGTATCTCCTCGAGGGAGACGTCTTCTGGCGGGTGCACGATCTTGGAGGCGGCGCCCGTGGACGTGACCAGCGGGCAGGCGTTGGCGGCTGGTGGCTTCACGTCGCCGTTCTCTTTGGGTTCTGAGGCTGACGTTGTGGGTGGAGCGCTTATCGTCGCGTTGCTGGAATATAACGTCCTAGGTGAGCGATTCAATTGCGAACGCGACACGATGCGATAAAATCAAACAGCCGCCAGCTAATGGGCATTTCACCGAGCGTTTCAATAGCACTTTGGTGGTAGCCTTATCACACGAATCCCTTGAGATGTATGAATTTTTCAACCACAACTACCAAGGAACTACCCACTGAAATCGGATAATGATGTTGCTACCCAAGTCACGGCGTTTGAAACGCTAGGAGAAATCGTTGGTTGACAACCAAAACTCACTAAGTAACAAATACCTACTTGAAATAGAGATTGTATCTAAGTTAGTGTAAAGCACTAAAGTAGTGACAGTTTTTATAGTGAGTTTTACTTGTCAGCCGACGAAATGCCCTAATACAAGTGTCCTACGTGACCCGGCGTACGGGCGACGCGATGCGAACGCGATCAGCTTGTTTGATATTTTCGCGCGACGAGATGCGACGACCGAATAGTATATCGTTTTAGTTATTGAAAATTTCCGATCTATACGACTTTTCGCGTGCACGTGGACAGGCCATTGTACCGCAAACATTCGTGACTTTGTTTCATCGAAAGGCGTCGTTTTGAATCAGGCGTGGATCCAGGGGGGCAGGGGAAATGGGGGCACACTTGCCGAATTTATTTAATGCAAACATAATTTAGTGTCAAAAGGGCGATATAAAGCTAAGTAACTTAATACCTTAAATACCGTTTGCACATGAATACACACGTAAATTTACTAAAGTAATTAACGCAACGTACTTTTTTTAATTACTTGGAACTTTCGAGAATTGGAATTGCTTTACTATAATTACTATACTATGTAGTTATACTAACAACATTGTCGTAACTATACCCCTAACAATCTATTTATCAATTACAACACTACTGAGAGAACAAAAGAGAAAATATAAACATGTTTTAAACGCAATACCAACTACAAATGCAATTTCACGCCCTAATAAAATAAAATGACCTATAATAACGAATTAAATCACATATATAATTATATTAATACACGATATAATCCGTTATTATAGTTTTATTTATTTCATGAATTAATATTGCGGTTACAGAAGAAAATATTACATAAAATGGTTAAATTTACCTGTAAGCGGGGAAAGTGGGCTTGCTCGGCGTACTAGTGGGCACGCTCGCGGCGGGGAACAACGGCCGCATGCCGGGCATCATCATTCTGAAATATACACATTCCGTTATCTCCTTCCTTTTAACACGTTCGCCTCCGGTACTTTTTTATTTTTTATTTTATTTACTGGTACTGTTTCACTAAGTGCCTATACTATGCCAGTGACACGCATGTGTGACCGAAAAGATTGTACTCCTATGCCGGCGACACAGCACTTGTGTCAAAAACGTTCGTATTTCTATGCCACTAGCATAGGAGTGAGAACTTGATTAATACTAGTGGCATAAGAATAAGATTACTTTGATATGTGTGTCACTGGCAAAGGAGTACAGTTTTTTCGGTCACATATGCGTGTCACCGGCGTCGAACGTGTTAACACGCGCCACGCTGGTGACACAGAGTCTGTGATCAAAGTAACTGTACTCCAGTGCCCCTAGCATAAGTTTCTTACTCCTATACCAGTGGCATAGAAATACGAACATTATTGATACAAGTGGTGTGCCGCCGGCATAGTAGTACAATCATTTCGGTCACACATACGTGTCACTGGCATAGGAGTTCTAATAACAAAATTTTGATTGCTATACATAGTATTAGGACATAGTGAAAGAGTACCGGGGGTAAATGTGTTAACATGGGTGGCCAAAGCACAAGCTTTCACAAGTCTTAGGGCCTATTTCAGCTCCCTGAATAAAATATTATCTCTGCTTTTCATTCATATGCCTGGGATTTTTATATGCATAATTTATCCGGAGTGTAAGTGTAATTAAACGCGATCAAAAGAGACATGATTGGAGTGTCGTGTCAGCGCCTGATAGATTTCCGTACCTATTGCGAACTATCTTAATAAAAGAGGTACGGATGCTTCGGATAGTACATGTTGCCGCGAGATAATGTCGCTTTAATCATGCGCTAGCCCAGCAAAGAGTTTATACCTATCTATAATTATATGAAAAATACCAATTATTAGCAAATTGGCAGTTTTTCAATTTAGAAATCAATTATTGCCTTATATTGTCATAGCAAGACAGCATACCTAGATGAAAAACTTTAAATTGTTCTGGCCCTTAATATTTAAAACTTTGAATGGGTTGTCAGACAAGATTCGTGTTTTGGAATGTTATAAAACAAAATTATAATCCTAACGTGACATTGACATAGTTAATACAATAACAAGCAAATTAACGTGGTTTTTATCACCAGCCACGTAATAAAACAACATGCCAGGGTTTAGCGTTTAATGGAAAAAATGTTTAGCTTTGAAAGGGATAGATAACATCAATATTTCTGACTTTCGAAGAATTTCAGTGTCACTACTGTGGTGGGTATATATTAAAAGTCCTGTGATTGATTATTATTAAACTTTTTTTTTGTTCATATTAATTATGAAAATAATTATACAGGATGTTAAAATGGTTGCAGGAGGAGACAGTAACGGTCTACTTGGAGAATTGGGGATGTGTAACAGCGGGTGTATTCCAAACACCGATGAAGAAGAATAATAATTAATTAATGAAATTTTTCTGCATGGATTTGTCTTAAAATAAATTAGTTTCATGTTATAAATTGGTTCATTAATTCAGAAAAAAAACATAGGCGTTAGTGAGGTTACAGGGGTCAAACAGTGCATACCTTAAAAACTTCTGGGTGTCATGTTCAAATATAGTCATGGGTCTAAAATAGAAAGAATATACTGAAATTCTGAAGCTATCTGTAAGGCAGTTCAAGTTCCGTTAAGATCAGAAAAAATGTCCCCTTTTTGTGGTTCTCAGATTTGATTCAGCTACATTTGTAGCAATCTAAATTCCGCTGGTAACATTTTTCTTTATTGTGATGATATTGATGAGGTAGACTTACCGGAATTACATTTTCAAGCATGTTACAATAATGTTTCAATTGCATTAACAGATTTGACACTTCATCCGTGTTGCTGCAGGTTCATATTTTTACTTTTTAGTACTTATTCATAGTGTTCAGATAATAAAATGGTGTAAATCTAATTTGTTTCATTTTGATTTAAACCAACAATATTTTAGCATTTTAGTGAAAAGGCCCATTTTGTCACTTACAAGGATGGAAATGGTTTATACCTTTAAACAAATTAAATGTCTAAGCGCTCTTATCACCAGCAACAAAGTGGGTCAATTTTTCTAAACTGCTAACAGGAATGTATAGCCGATCCCAATAAATAGAACCTTACCTGGCCTGTGCCTGCATGAAGGGAGGCATCATGGGATTCATCTGCATGTGTCCGGGGTACATTCCTGGGGGCATTCCAGGTCCCATGGGGGTCGGCAGGATACCCGGGGTCACTGATGAGGGGCCAGCACCTAACTGCAAAGGAAAATATACATTTAGTTCATATACTTTTATTCAACAATAGTACTGAGTGTTCAAGAAACAATAGGATAAAAGGTTGAATGCTACATATATGCATTTGTTGTAATTTAAACATCATGTTGCTTACTTGTACTAGTAGTCAGCGGACAAATCTATGTTAAAAGTATAATTATGTTTTTGAGGACTTTAACATTTGCAAACCAAAAATGTAATTAAAGTAAAAGTAAAGCAAATGCTAAAATGTACTAGAAGAGTGAATCCCAATCAGGTATCTAATTCAAAACAAGTTACAGAAATATGTACAGAGCATAATCTATTGCATTCATATTTCGCAATTTTGTGCAAAGGAATAGATTTTGAAACTCACAGTGACAACAATATAACTTAAAACATTTCTGTGAAATAACAATGGAAAAGAATTAGTGTCAGTATTTTTGCAGAAAAATGATGAAATGAATATAACTTACTAAAGCAGGAGTAGCTTTCTTCTTTGCTGCGGGTTCATCATCTTCACTGTCAGAGCCTTTGCCTCCACCTAAGCATACAAATCAGGTAATACTGGCATACTTAATCTTAGCTATCCCGGCAAAAAGCTTATTCTTAAAGTGGTGTAACAACAAACTTCAATAGTGGTTAGTTTGCCGGAAAACACTAAATTTAACTACACACCGAGAAACACCTAATAGCTACTGTGTTTTCAACATAGTAAAATGAAATAAAATGAAATGTACATACAGATGGATCCAAAATACCAACTGTCGATGTGGAAAATAAATCTTTTATACCTGATTTCTGCTTCTCATGCTCCCTTATATCTTCAGGTGGAATACCTTCCATACCATAAATTTCTATTTCTATATTTGACCTATTTGGTAACGAATTTGGTACTTTGTCTATGGCTTCCTTGTGGACCTGCAAGAAAAATAAAAGAAGGTAGGTAGGTCATGGCTTATTTAGATTATGGTAATTTGATAAAGCAATTAGTCAAGGGATCATGGCGGATATTTACGTACTATTATGGGAGCAGAATTAGCGCGTATGGCGCGCCAAAATACCACAAGCTAATAACAGAGTTAAAAGAGGACTGGCGCATTGGCCGTGGGCGGATGGCCGCCCGCCAACTCTGCGTAGGGCTGACGTACCTGCATGCAGTGTATAGACAAGCCCGGACCCGTATATAATTTCTTATGACAAATGTGACATTTGAAATGCTTCGCTTTCTGGTGTTGAATTAAGATCTTCTCATCGTCGAACTCCCTGTTGCAATACCTGAGTGAACGCTAAGGAAATTGTATACAAATCTCGCCGCATTACTAATTGACCTATTTAACAAGGTCAGCTACGCAAATTGTTAAATATTTAAAAGGATACCAGCACCACGGTTTGGATGCCTTCTTCTTCTTCCTGCCCATTTTCACGAGTCACTAACACTTACAAACTAAATAAATCACCAAGAATAACGTAAATTAATAAACTTATATGCTAGTTATCACAGATAATTATTTTTAAACGCGTTTGCGATAAGCTTAAACTGCAATTTTAACACAATATGCGACGCACTTTACAGCAACGCAAACGAAACTATGCAAAATGGCGGACTAGCGGCCACACCACACCACACCGCATCAATCCACAGACAGCGCAACTTCGGAAGATCGACCATAGACAAAAATGATAAGGCTACGCAAATATATCGATAAATCACATGCAATTTTTGATACATTGCAGCATTTGACGCGTTCATGAAATTGTTCGTGCTGTGGAAGCTGGCAATGTAACAAATACAGAAAGTGATTTCTTAAAATGTTTAATTGATGTTTAATTTAACATTACATGAATAATATTTGGTTAATATTAAGGCTACCCTACGTTTAATTGATGTTTAAATTGTTTAATTTAACATGAATAATATGTGGTTAATATTATTATTAATAGCAAATCTCCAAAAATGGCGCAATATTGAAATTGTCTATGGATGGTTTAAATTTTACGTTCTAGGTTCTAGCACCTCTCTGATTAAAATGTTTGTGGAATAAAAAAGGTGGTAATTAAATAAAACTGCGTTTGCGTGATAACTGATAATACAAATGTAATTTGTTTTTAATGATCATAATCCAATTATAATCATATTGTTTTACGGTGAATGCGATAAACGAGCATACGGGCCACTATTTCTACTTCATTGTAAGCAGAAACAGTAACAAAATAAATTGACCCTATAAAAATCAAGTAAAAATAGGAATTAAGTAACACGGGAAGGAATTAACACATTTTTGGAATATAAAGTAGTAAGCTGTCAGCTGGAAACAAAATGAGTGGAACAAATGAGGTGCTTCATTAGAGTAATTAGATCTTAGGTAGCCTGATGGAGGGAGGGAGGAGGGAGGAGGTACCTACATAACAATTTTCTGCTTTAAGTGTCATTTAGCCTATTGGGGCCTCATTAGTGTCTGTAGGTCAATAGCAACTTAACACTTGCTTTTTGTCGTTGCCACAGATCGTACTTTGTTCTCTAAACACTCTGGAGTATCACTGTTCTACCAGACACCTTCGTTGGACTAACAGAGGTCGTTATTCGCGTGTTTCGAAGCCCTTGGCCGTGGGGCAGAAAGACGCTCGCTAGGGCTCTAGTGCTCTACTGTGGACTATGGGCTTAGCGAACGCCTACGAGAGGGAACAGGCAAATTATACGCAGATGGATTTTTGCGCAAATAATTTGAAACGTGATTCCCACGGCCCGGCCTGGCAAAATTTCGTATGCTGACAAGCAAAACTCACTATAGTCACTATGTATGTATAAGAACTCCGTAAAAACTGTCACTATTCTTAGCAACCGCGTATTTCAGTCAAATCAGAACCGAGATACGAGATTTATTTCAAGTAGGTATTTGTTACTTAGTGAGTTTTGCTTGTCAACCGACGATTTAAAGATTATTCTCTCTTCAGCGGCTACGGTGCTCAAAAATATCTGAACACACCTAACGCCATGACAATCAGCTAAAATATTTGAGATCACCCTGGCCGCTGCAAATATCTGAATTTGATGCCAACTGTTTGGAAGTGCCCCCTCTCAACACAACAATACTTACAATCTTCATATCACGGCAGACCAGCATCAAGCAATCCAAGAGATGCCTTGACACAAAGCTGAGTGGAAGCCTTTTCAGGAATGTTTATTCTTCAATATTATTTTCTCACCTAGTTAACAGTTGTGTTATGTACTAAGTTCCTGAATAAAGAGTTTTATTCTTCTTCTATACAAGTGTGTAAGTCTAATAAGGGCGATCAATTAAACCAGACATGGGATTCATTAGTGTAATCATGGATTACAAGGTTTTTTTAAAGTGCTTTTACTTTGTTGTGCCAACATAAAAAAAAAAAAAAAAAAAAAAAGTTACACTTAATTATGACCTCACAGAATTTTTTTAAGATTATCGGAGCAGCATGTAGGTACGAACATTTTGTTATTGTTAATATGGCAGTTATGTCATCTGCTTTTGAAATTAGCTGTCATCGAGTGTTTAACTCGCGTATGTTGCCGAATTATTTTGTATGGAAAATATTGTTGCTCTAATTTTAAGTAAAGTTATTTGAATGTACTTAATTATGTCGTAAACTAACACCCATTAAGAACTTCGCCCGTATTAGACTTACACCCTGTATAATATAATTGAGTGATAATCGTGAAAGTTTAAATCTGTTTAAAAAACCCTGGTTTACAAAAGTTGAAACGATACAATCAAATTGGTGTTCAGATTCATCGATCCCACCCACTGATTCACTCTAGACCTTACCGAGGCTTGGCTGGGCTGTCCAACACTTCATTTTCTACCGGAGCTGTCCGATCCGATCCAAGTTAGCAGATAGAAAATGAAGACAAATGGTGTGACCTGAAGTCCTACGAACGAAGTGTAGCCTCTCTGTCACACTTACGTACGAATTCGCAAGTTCGAGAGAGAGGACGAGGACGAACGTTCGTAGTTCCAGGTAGGGCCTCTGACTTACTACCGCGAACTTCAAAATTCGTATATTTTGGGCATCTATCTTCGTCACAGGCAGAACTATATCAAGTCTGTGATCTTCGTCACTCTAATGGAGTGGAGTGACTAGTGATGTGCCGTTACCGTAAATTACGAGAACAAAGAGAACTATCGGGTAACTTTCTCGGTAAAGTTCTCCGGGCGGGTAATTATGGAGAAAGTGTTTTAAGTTATTACTTTTTTCATATTTTTTTTCCAGAATAGTACTTAATTTAGTAATAATAATCTGACCTGAAAATTACATAAACATGTGACTAGTGGAACTAGTTTATTACCAAAATTACGGTAAATTACCGGCGTAAATTACGGAGAACGTTCTCCGCGAATTTTCTCCAGAGAATTTTTACAACGCAAAATGGTATTTTTTTGTTATATAAATTAAACATTTTGATAAAATGGGCAATCATGGTTCATAATAATGCTTGCGGTATATGTATACATAAAATAAAATTAAAAACAGCGTTTTTCGTATGAATAAAATAATTAAATTCCACGAAATCATTAAGAAACAGAATACTTACTTTTTCTGCACCACCTACTACCTACATTTTTGTAATCGTGTCTCCACTACCCAAAGGTTGTCTGGAAGAGATCGCTTTTTAGCGATAAGGCCGCCTTTTGTGACCTTTGTTTTTTTTTGTATTTCTTTTGTTTTTGTGAACTTTTTGTTCTTTATTACGTGTGAGGTGTGCAATAAAGAGTTTTGTATTGTATTGTATTGTATTGTACTTACCGTGAAATTATATCTTGCAAGTTTCTAAAATAATTAGTTACATAAAAAAATAACAAGGACAATAAAAAAACGTTATAATTAAATGGTTTTTATACATTTACTATGGAAAATAAGGGAAACTTCAAATATAATGTCTGTCACGCAATTTTTTCCTCCCATTCTAAATAACAATAAAACTGTATCATCATCATCATCATCTTGGCCATAAGACGTCCACTGCTGAACATAAGCCTCCCCTCTGGACCTCCACATGTACCGGTTAGATGCGACCTGCATACGGTAAAGTCGAGTCGTCTGTCCATCTTGTGGGTGGACGTCCTACGCTGCGTTTGCCTAGCCGTGGTCTCCACTCGAGCACTTTTCGCTCTGCGTGCAATGTAGCCTGCCCATTGCCACTTCAGCTTGCTAATTCGGAGGGCTATGTCAGTCAGTAACTTTAGTTCGCCTACAGATCTCCTCATTTCTGATTCGATCATGCAGAGAAACTCCGAGCATAGCCCTCTCCATAGCGACTTTGAGTTTAGAGATGAGGCCGATGGCGAAGGACCACGTTTCGGCGCCGTAAGTCATAACTGGTAACACACATTGATTGTAGACTTTCGTCTTAAGGCACTGAGGTATGTCGGACGAAAAGACATCGCGTAGTTTCCTGAACGCTACCCAACCGAGTTGGATTCGGCGGTTGACCTCTTTCTGGAAGTTGTGCCTACCTAATTGGACTACTTGTCCTAGGTAGATGTAAGAGTCAACAACTTCGAATGTGAGTGATGTTTTCGCCGTTCACATTGATGCCAAGTCCGTTCCATTCCAGGAGCTTAAAGGCATCTTACATTGCGGCAGTAAACAGTTTCGGAGATATAACATCGCCCTGCCTTACGCCTCTTTGCAACGGAATTGTCTTCGTAGTCTGCTCCTGTACTCGGACCAACATTATGGCGTTGCTATTCAAACACTTCACCACTTCGATGTACCGATAGTCAATGTGGCATCGCTGAAGAGACTCAAGCACTGCCCATATTTCTACCGAATCGAAAGCTTTCTCATAGTCCACAAACGCTAAGCATAATGGCAAGTTATACTCCTCGGTCTTCTGTATAATTTGCCGCAGCGTATGTATATGGTCTATGGTACTATAGCCTTTTCGGAATCCAGCTTGTTCGGGAGGCTGGAAGTCATCAAGTCAAAACTGTATGAAAACATTATTAGCAACATGAATAAACAGTAATATCACTCAAAATTAAATTTCACTTTTTTCTCATAGTAAATGTAGGAAAACGGTTTTCTTAATTTTTTTTTTTGCAGTAAGTTGTCTCTTTAAAATTATTGGTACTAGGATAGGATTATTGGATAGGAATAGAAACGTTTTTTTTTTTTTTTTTTATAAATTTGTATGGGAATTTTAATTCTTAATTTGCGGCATTTCTTCGGCTTCTGATCCTGAACAGAAACAGGATCATTTTCAGTACTTTGCCTAAAATACTCTAGCACTTTACTCTTGGCCTCATTGTTGAAATATCACTAACAGTTGTGTTGACAGCACGTCGCTTCAATATGAACTGACTGAATTCAGCATTATAATTGAATAAAATTTACACCCTATTCCCAGATAATTCTTAGAAAAGGGTATCACAGGCTCATAATCACAATTGCCTATTTTAAATCCTAGGTAATTGAATACTCAGCTACCGATAAGAAAACCTTTGGTAAAGCCGCTTACCGCTTACGGGTCAAGTAAGGGGTTTATACGAGTACCTATTTTACCTGCTTGAACGTCAAAATCACCTATAAAACCCTGTCATTAGTAAAATAGCATTATGATACTTAAATGTACCACATAAAGTAATATAAAATACGATGCAGACAAAATATTCATATGCAAATTGCATAGAAAAAAAATACTATGGGAGAAAGTTACCGTAATTCTCGGTAATTTACGGTAAAGTTCTCCAATGAGAATTACGGAAAGTGTGAAATTACCCGACGGCACATCACTAGGAGTGACAGAGACCAATCCTCGAAGTTTGTTTTTGTTTAACTAGCCTTAACTGTTATTCTGTTATGATGAAATATTTTTTTTCTTTACATTTTCCGACGTTGGGTTTTTTTATACACCTGCTACATAGTGTGCGATGGCTTTTACCCTTTTCGGCTTGGGCTCTTATCAAGATAGATATGAAACCAGAATGGTTAACTGATGTTAATCGTACTGTACGATAGTGGCAAACAAGCTTACTGCCCGCCTGATATTAGGAACTTAGCCTAGCAATGTACAAGTAGCAGGAAATTGTGGGAACATACTCCGAAATTTCCGAGAATTTTCATGAGAATTGAAAAGTAAGTTCTCATTGAGAATGTTTCCATGAGAACTTATAAAAATGTGTTATAAAGAATTATTTTATATCGTAAATAAGTAAACAAGTAACAAACAAAAAACTCATAAGGCATGTACGACGCATCTAGTACGGTCTTGGCTTGATTAGATTATTTGTTAAATTGAGATTCCCGAGAACATTTTCTAGGCAAGTTTCGCAACTTATGAATGAAGCTTCTCCTCGGTACAATGCTAACTTAGCCTATAAACGCCCACAGGACGTGTGACATCCATCATGCGAGTTAATCATATCAAAAACGTAATAGATTTTTATTTTATTTTTACTGAAACGCAACTTAATCGGAGCATTCCATGGGCTGCCCCGCACAAGCGCGTGTATATTTCGATAATTTGAGTTTTCTTTCGAGTTATTAGTTATTATAGGTATATATTTTTTAACAATTTTTGACACCTCTAGTCACGAAAGAGAAATTCGATAAACCCACAATTTCGAGAAAAACCGTGTTCGTACGGAACATTGCTGGACTTTTTCGTGGAATACACCAAATTTCACGTCTTGTGTTATTTTAATATAATTTTTCGGGGCCACGAGTTTGTTTGTAGGTAGTTATTTAATGCCCTAGGTACTCGAAACATCGAAGGTATCGAATTATGGAAGACTAGCAGTTACCCGCGGCTTCGCCCGCGTTCTAATATCTATTCACTGCATGTTAATGTTTTCCCGCGATTATCTCGCGTTTGCCTTAACCGATTTAAGTGTGGCGGATGGTGCTTTTACCCGCTGTTCGGCCGCGTTCTATAAATTTTTATCACGGTCGTATTAAACTAATATGATGATGGCTATAATGATGGCGAATTATTTTTGCAATTTTGACTTCAAATTCCATATGAAGAACTTTTCATCTTCTCGGTAGGTATCGATTTTTATCAATATTAAATCAAAGTTCTAGAAATTTTAGATGTGATAGCTTCTCACTTTTTGTAAAAACCCCCTTGGATCCTAAAATACCGATTTTTATTAAGGTCGGATTCAAACTAAATAAATTCAAGGTGCCGATCATTTTGTGCAAATTTGACCTCAAATTCATTACTTGAAACGCTTTGACATTTCAGATATAGATTATTATCAAAATCCGCTATCATATTATGGTCATCTTTACCATCTGGTAACTGACAAATGTTTTTTATCTTTAAAAGTTTACATACACACTCACATAGGTGATTGTTGTGTTTTGATGATAAAAACTATCATTTGTCGTTTCCCAGGCCTAACAAAGATGACCATAATTAGGCGAGCTGATTAACATTTGAAGTAACTCAATATTGTTACCGTTTCTTGCAAATTTGACTTCTGCTTCATTATGATGAACAGATCAGTCAGAACTTCAGATTACCACCGATTTTTATGACGGACAATATCGAAACGGAAATTGAATAGGCAGCCTTTTTTGCAGTTTGTTAAGAACCTCTGGGATCCCGATACATCGATTTACACCATTGGATCAAAAATGTCGAAATTTATGGTGACGACTGTTTTGACTTTATAAAAAACACCTTGGATACACAGATATATGTACTTTTGATTACTATCGCATGAAAACTCGGGAAAACTTAAAAGGTTATTAACGTTGGTTAACATGCTATATTTAGATTTTTTTTATCAGAAATATACACTAAAAGGATACCCCTGTCATAACCCGCAAGCCCATGAGACCATAACAGAGAAGATGGTATTTCACGTACACCTCGGTACAGCGATATACACGATATATACGATATATACGATACGATATATCGTATATATCGTGTATATACGATATATACTGTGACTCGGTATATACGATAGTAGACTATAGAAACGATAACCACGTTGTTTTTTTACTGTTTAACCTTTTTACCACTTTCAAGAGTTCAATTCTCAAAAACCCTAAAACATGTCTTTAGTCATTTATGTTTGGGAATACTCCTGTGAAGTTTCGGATAAAACAGTTTAAATAGTCAAGTTTCCCCTACAAACTTTAGACTCATTGCACCCTCTAATGAGTGGATTTTGACTTAACCTTTTTTAGAGCGCCCCTACACCCTCAAAGAAACCTACGCGCTATATTTGGAATCTCTAGAACCAGAAATGAACATAAATAATAAAATTATATTGATATTTTTCGAATTTTACCCCATCACACCATAACCGTGTACATAGTATTTCACGTCTGCCGCGTTAAATTTTAAAATCGTTTTTGTGATCTACGTCCCGATAAACCATAGAAACGATACCCAACTTGATTTTTTCACTTCCTCACCCTTTTTACCTTTTTCAGGGGTTAAATTTTCAAAAAACCTGCAAACATGTCTTTATTACTTTGAAGAATACTCCTAGGAAGTTTCGGACAAAATAGTCCAACTAATCTTGTTTCGCCATACTAACTTTGGACCCCCATTGCACCCTCTAGGGAGTGGATTTCGACATAACCTTTTTAGAGCACCCCTACATCCTCAAAGAAACCTACGCGCTAAATTTGGAATCTCTAGAACCAGAAATGATCATAAATATAAATAAATAATAAAATTATATTGATATTTTTCGAATTTTACCCCATCACACCATAACCGTGTACATAGTATTTCACGTCCGCCGCGTTAAATTTTAAAATCGTGATTGTTTTCGTGATCTACGACTCGATAAACTATAAAAACGATACCCATCTTGATTTTTTCACTTTGTCACCCTTTTTACCTTTTTCAGGGGTTGAATTTTTAAAAAACCTTAAGCATACCTTTACACAATTACTTTAAAGAATACTCTTGCGAAATTTTGGATAAAATAGTTCAGCCAATCTTATTTCGCCATACAAACTTTGGACCCCCATTTCAACCCCTTAGAAGGTGAATTTTGAAAAATCCTTTCTTAGTGCTCGTCTACACCATAAAAGGAACCTACGTGCTAAATTTGGAGTCTATAGGACCAGGGTCGCGTTTTATAAAGTTACAATTTACAATTTCGCTGTTTGCCTCTCTAACGCACTCACATATTGGCTAGAAAGAGAGGCAAATAGCGAAATCGTAAATTGTAACTTTATAAAACGCGACCCTGGGGTTTAGGCTGTGCGTGCATCTTTATCAGGGAGCTTCTTCTTTTATATATATAGATAAAAGATAAATAATAAATTATATTGATATTTTTCGAATTTTACCCCATTACACCATAACCGTGTACATAGTATTTCACGTCCGCCGCGTTAAAATTTAAAACCGTTATTGTATTCGTGATCTACGTCCCGATAAACCATAGAAACGATACCCAACTTGATTTTTTCACTTCGTCACCCTTTTTACCTTTTTCCGGGGGTTGAATTTTCAAAAAACCTTTAACATACCTTTACTCAATTACTTTAAACAATATTTTTGCGAAGTTTCGGATCAAATAGTTCAACTAATCTTATTTCGCCATACAAACTTTGGACCCCCATTTCAACCCCTTAGAAGGTGAATTTTGTAAAATCCTTTCTTAGTGCTCGTCTACACCATAAAAGGAACCTACGTGCCAAATTTGGAGTCTATAGGACCAGGGGTTTAGGCTGTGCGTGCATCTTTATCAGGGAGCTTCTTCTTTTTTGTCCTCCTAAGTCCCTGAGTACGGACTCAACGGTATGAAGGCCAAAATCATGCCATGTATAAAAGCCGAGCTCTAAAAAATAAAGTTATCAATAAAGTCCTAGAGTCCGTTATAACGGCCAAAATCAGGATATGTACAAAGACCGAGCGCTAAAAACTAAAGTTATCCATAAACGCCGATTGTCCGTTATAAAGGCCTTAATGTTTCGCGCTTGAAATAAGGCGATATTGGCGTGATTTTGAAAATCAATGGCTGTGGTCCAATCAGAAATATACCTATCTCTATTTAGCAAAGGCTAATGCCCAGTAAACAAGAATATTCCGTTAACTGCGGCGTCATAAGTCCGGCAAGATGTCACGTCACGCAGGTAGAGGTGAGTTCAATCTGATTTTTTCGCTTAACCCTTTTTGTTTTTGTCAGCTTTTTTATGTATTCAATGAGTACTTTACAAGTTTATTATAATGTAATTACTAGTTTTATTGTAAATATGATATTTGAAGTACAATTACGTGTTAAATTAATTTGACCTTTTTAAAGCCCTCTCGGACTTTGTTCATAGCATCATTAAGTTCTCACACTTGTTTAAAACGAGATTTCCTAGAAATACGTAGATTTAAATATATTAATTAGTTACATAATGTTACAGAAGGTTTATTACAATTGTTGTTAAAATACTTAAGTAAGTTACTTTATGAGGACACTATTATGATGTGAGAAGTAGACTGATTTAACTACCACAATTTTGTATTGAATTCGAGTTTAAAAGAAAGATTTTAATGTTTTAATAACAGAATGGTTCTACGTTTTTTGTTATTTTTTTAAATTATAGCATTTTGACAATTCCTTATGTTTTATTTTATTTTTCAAAGATACACCTGATTTCATACAAAATGACACATATTCGCCACATTTATTATATAATCTTAGTCACGTAAAAGCCGAGAGGCCTTTACAACGCCCAAATAATCTATAAAATAAATCATGCTTAAAGTATACCTCTTAGAGTACATAACCAACTTTGTTCCAACAAAAATCTGACTAACTCATTTTAAACCTTAAAATAAGCGACAGAAAGTTCAGGACTCAAGCACTGATGGTGTTATAAAGGACTCTCGGCTTTTATGCGAGCGCACTCAATTTTTACCCAGGACTTTACGCTGATAGTGTTATAAAGGACTCTCGGCTTTTATGCGAGTGAACTCATTTTTTATCCAGGACTTAGGAGGATATATATAGATGTTTCCGTTAAAAGTAACGTGTAAAAATCATATCGTGTTTTTTAAGGTTTAGCAAGGTTTTATAACAAACGTGGCATTAAAAAATAAACTTGAGCGATTTTGGCCATAACGTTTTTTTCATCACACTTGCTGTCTAAGCGCGCCATTGCTACATAGGCACCATCCCTATCGAATTTTAGTCTGCATAATATATTATATAACTTTCAGTCGCATAAACTCGCTGTTAATAACATAAGCCTAATTGAGTACATAACAACTATCTGCTTTATGTGTCATCGAATATTGTGTACAATTTATACAATGTACTTACGTGTAGTCAGATGTGTCACATACTTATAAATTAGTACTTATAGGATTCTGCAGGAGGCACGGCAGTAAAAGTAAGTACTTAACTCGTATTTGACCAAGGCTTAGCGGGATTCTTTATCATTTTATCATCTGTCACGTCAAACCACAGATTAAATAGCACCTATCAACGTTCACGCGGGCATGACGACCACGGAACGTGGGCGTGCAGTCATACAGCCAGGTGATTGGCCAAAATTCAAGATGCCACGTCGGTGTTTTTGCTGAAGAATGGGATTACTTTTATCATGTTTTCAAGTGAGTGGCGGGTGATACGGAACTTATGGATAAGTTCGTCTCATCTCATTAAACAAAGAGATAAATCTCTATGATTATGATAGTTAAGTTGAAAGTTCTATGATTAGGGATCAACTCTGAAGTTTGAGTGGAGAAAATGTTGAGCAATATTAAGAATGACTCATTAGACCGTGCTGGGCTGTCAGACTCCTCGCCTTCTGTGGGAACTATGGGGAAGATGACATCCGAAGTCAGTAGGCCTACCATCATCAGCCTGTGATAGTCCACTGCTGGACGTAGGCCTCTCCTATTAACTATGCGTATAAACGCATTAGGAGGTAAATGCCCAAAATCGCCACGCTGGGCAAGCGGATTGGCGATCGCAGTAATGTGTCCACTATGATGACGCTGCTGCCCATCATCAATCTTTTATTATATAATGGTCAGTGACACTTCAATCCCTTAGTCGACTCTTACGACACCCGCAGGAGGAGTTGGGGTGGTGACAAATGCAGGGCCGGATTTAGAGGTTGAGAGGCTTCGGGGCAACAAAGGAGCGGAGGCCCCCTGGCCCAAAATTATTTTTCAAATCAAGTAGACAATTTTTTTCAGTCAAGTTTTTCAATAAATATTTTTTGTGGACACAAGTATAGATTATATAATATATTATGTATCGGAAGCGAGAATTATCTGAAATTAAATTTTAGCGTGTTAATCTTTCGAGCTTTTTTCGCCGAAAAATCGTTGATGATTTCGCTGAAATCTAGTATTTTACTAGTGTTTACTAGTTGAAATTTGATTTTTTTTTTCGAATTCTCTATTTTGGGGGCCCCTCTTTCGTGGAGGCCCGTGGGGCTGTAGTGTCTCAGGCTGAAGATCCATTTTTTGAAAATGCCGCCTTTTTTCTAACGGAAGCCGCTTGGTAACGGCAAGTATAAGAATACATTTTGTCACCACCCCCACTCTTCCCTTGGGTGTCGTAAGAATCGACTAAGGGATGAAGTGGCACTGACCTTTCGTTTATTAAGGATTGATGATGGGCAACAGCGTCATGTCATAATGGACACATTACTGCAATCGCCAACCCGCTTGTCCAGCGTGGCGAATATAGGCTTTAGGTACCTCCTGATGACCTACGTCCAGCAATGGACTGAGATAGACTGATGATGTGTGTGTGTCTAACGGAAGTCTCTCGTCAGACTATTAATCTTTATACCAGCTACTCGAGATAGACGCTCGAATGAAATTTTCAGTCCTGGTATAACAGCCTGTACCTATATCAACGTTCACGCAGACATGACAAGACAAGCATGAAGTGAGGGCGTGCAGCCAAACAGCCACCTGATTGGCCAAAACTCAAGATGCCACGTCGGTGGTTTTAGCGGGTTTATTTTTATCATGTTTTCAAGTGGGCGTTTGCCACGTAGTTACGCATGCTTAAGTTAATTTAAATAAACAGGGTGAATTAGGTGACTCGCCACGTGTCTTTGTTTGCGAAGTAGCTTTCGACTACTTTCGAGGCGATTGTAATCTAAGTCAATAATAGCATTTGCTTTCCAAGCACAACACGTGAAGATCAAATCATCATCATTTCAGCCATAAGATGTCGACTGCTGAACATAGGCCTCCCCTTTGTAAATAGAAAATTCTGGAAACATGACAGGTAATGCGGAAACCAAAATCATTCAAAATTACTGTCGCTTATATCATGCACTGTTTAACTATTATGATGTGTACAAATATAGTAGACAGATACCTACCTACTCTGATAAAGTCAATAAGCAATAAGGCTTGTTTGTGATCCTACAATGTTTGCAGTTCACTTTGCAGGGGCTTGTAGTTATCAATCCGTACATTAATTGACGGAAGAATTTTCATGAAACTTTACAAGGTGATCAAAATTATTTAGTTTTTTTATTAGCCATCAGTATTCTATGGACCTACCTTTAAGAACCTGTAGTACAGTCGAGGAATTTAATTTCCTACCCATTTCGTACCTTGTCATAGTGACAATCAATATGAAAGCTGCTAGGGCTGTCATATTATAGTTATACGTACTATGACAAGGTACGAAATGGGTAGGAAATTAAATTCCTCGACCGTACCAGTATAATAGTTATGTTTGCTAACGTAATACTAAATAACTACTGGAATATTTTAGGGCATTCTATGGCTGACTCGGATTACTCGGAACGGATACTCGTCTAACAAGATATTGTATGAACAGCGCTAACTGGTGCGGGCGCGTGCGACGGATTTTAATACGTACCTACGCATTTAATTTATCCAATATTTAACATAGAACTTATAATAGTACATTTTCTAACAAGTGCGGGAAAGCTTTTTTCGGCGAGGGTGAAAGTTGGAGCCCGAGTGAAACGAGGGCGACAATCACCCGAGTTATAAAATTATATTGATTCTAATAATTCTGTTGAAGTGGGTAAAAATCTACCTAAGATAGGATGATAAAATGATTCTCTCCTATCTGTAGAGAAGTAGTATGTCATACTTACTGATAATCTTTTCAAGTGGTGCATTCAGTCTGTTCAGTCATCATACGTTGTAGCCGTGTTTTAAATGTACAAGTACATATCGTCGTCTATGTCTACAGCAGATATATTGCAGCAGCCACGGTGCTCAAAAATATCTAAACATGCACTCACACTGTTGCAATAGAGGCCTGATCTAATATTTGTGAGTACTCTGGCCGCTTCGATATCTGATGGCGGTTGTACATTACGAACACTGATACTAGTTATACCTAATACATGGTATAGATAGATAGGCGCTATCCATATAGGGTGGATTGGATTTCACTAAAATTTATTGTATGTCTTATTGTTAGCTGCTATTTAATATTGATCGGCTTGCCAAATGTGATTGTTGCAAGTGCAACTTAATCTGTCTTTTTTAATGGACGCCTACCGTGAACTCAATTTTTTTTTATATTAAAATTTGAGGATTTGTTTCTGCCACTCCAACGAAGGCGCCATTTCGTTGGAGTGAGAGGACAAATCCTCGAAATTTGCGGATTTCGAAGTTCATGCTAGAGTCGCTGAAGGCAAAAGACCAGACGAATCGCAAGCTAGTAAGCTTACCCAAGGTATCTGAGGGCTAACAACGGTGATGAGAAATCGTAAATTTTGTGTTTGGCTCTCAAATGAAGTCGTCATTAAAGTTACGATTTTCGATATGCCCGAATTCGATATATCCTTTTTAAGGTTCCGTAGCCAAAATGGCAAAAACGGAACCCTACATAACCCCACCCCTAATGTCTATACTACACGTCTGCGGATGGGTCCGCGGACGTCGGCATATGCATCCGCAGATGAATCTTCACCAACTGTCCACACGTCTGTTGATCGTTCAGTCTGAGTCCAATCTCGTCAGACGCTACTCGTGAGAAAGATGGATGTTGAAACTGTAGCAGCCGCAGCTATTTATTTGTACAGTACTTTTAACCACTAGTTGATGTATTGTGAAACAACTTAAACCAGGAACTTGCAGGCATGCATTCGCATTGGTAGACGGCGGCCGAATGACGGTGCGTCGGACGTGTGGTCGCGATGCCGGACGCTCGCGCTTGAGCCCTTTGACCCGGGTCACAAAAACCGACAACAAGGTAATATGTGGCGGACGCGTCCGTGGACGTCAAATACCTACCGCAGATGATCAAGTCACCCCCTCTACAGCTACACGTCCACGGATGCATCCGGAGATGACGTCTGCGGATCCATCCGCAGACGTGTAGTGGAGCCGTCTGACCGTCTGTCCGTCTGTCACAGCCGAATGCCTTTACGCTTTGTCACTGTACTAAGGCCTTCATCAGGGTGATGTGGGACTCATCCGCAATTCCCCACTGTGCTGATATTTTATGTTTCAGCGTCCTTGGTGTCTTTACATGAGCTGGCAGCAAACAATTTAAAAGAAAGAAACTGATAGCCGCGAAAAGCTAAAGATGTACTAGGGCCACTGTACTAAATATTAATATCGAACCTTTACTGAGTACACTTATTTTCAAACTTCTGACGCTTCTGTCAATCGATGACAGGCTCGACAAACGACGTACATTTTGTCAGATATTTCAGTATGCCTTCATGAATTCCTTGATCGCGAAGTGGTGGTGATTCTAGTGGTTTGTGAATTTTGTGATATGTGAATTAGAACCCTGCCGCAGCCAACGGGGGATGAAGGCGATCAGCCTTCACATAGCGGCAGTCAAGAGGACGCACCACCATGTAAGTCGCATCATCACATCAGCCCAAATTAGTCCACGGCTAGAAATAGGCCTACAGAATAGGCCTCAGATCCAATTTTTACTCTCTTACGTCACCCACGGGAAGAGTTAGGGTTTTCATTCCTAATGCGGCCATACGCATATAATAGTAGTAGTGGCCTTTATCCAGCAGTGAACTGGGTTAGGCTGATGATGATGACTATACCTACTACAATGCCACAAGCCACAACTACAACCTACCGGATATTACAATATTTACCCACGTATTCACAAACCAACACAAAATGTAAGTAGACTACTACTAGGTAGTAGGTATCTACTTTATACACATTTATTTAACCAAACGTCTTATTTTCTTAGGGTTCCGTGCAGGAATGGTAACAACGCGTGCAACGGAACTCTTACAGTTCCATCGTAAAGGTGTTTTAGATACTTTTGCTATAAAATTGCGTAAATACAATACAATACAAACACTCAAAGCACTAAGCCATACTGCCTATTATAATTATTGTATAAACTAGCGACCCGCCCCGGCTTCGCACGGGTACTATACCTACATAAAAACCTTCCTCTTGAATTACTCTACCTATGTACCTATTAAAAAAAATCTCATCAAAATCCTTTGCGTAGTTTTAAAGATTTAAGCATACAAAGGGACATAGGGACAGCAAAAGTGACTTTTATACTATGTAGTGATTGTATAAAGAAGTAGGTATGTATATCGTCGTCTAGGACCTACATAACAAGAATTGTTTACTTTGCGGCTAGGTTGATCTGTGTAAGATGGTCCTCTAATATTATTTTTTATTTATCATGAGATATAGGTATCTACGGACCCTTCACTACGCATGGTCTGATACGCACTTGGCCGCTTTGATACACGAAGAATGACGAATACCAAAAACCATTTACTACCAAAACAACTTGAACGGCAATTTGTATTCAATTACTTTGTCGTTGAAGATCATTATTATTTCGCACGCACAAAACGGAACGCAAGGGGGAAAACACAAAAACCGTTTTTGGCTGTTTTGTATAGAGGTGGGAACTAGTTTTTATTACGTTTCCAAACTAATGTTCGGACGCAGGTCCTAACTAGGTCAGTTTTTGAATTTAGTTTAAAATAAGAGCATTCCCTTAAACTACGTCCAAAAAGTTTACTGGCTTCCAAATGTCATCTCACTCATCTCGCATTGTGTAGAAGAGCACAGCAGCAGCACGCCTCGGCATTTTCGAGCAATTCTGAAAAAGTTTGTACATTTGATCACGTCTTCGATATTGATAAAAATTGGTATGTTGGTCAAGTTAATGATGCTGCACAAGATCCACCACATCTCCCAAAATGCCCCAGAAAGTTTGTATGGAAGTTTCCTTTTACAGTTTTGGTAACAATAAAGGAATGTTTCACATTTCGCAAACATTTTGGGACATTTTGGGAAATGTGGACTGGTGGATGTTGCTCAGCATGATTGACTCTACCAGCCTACCAATTTTTATCAATAGTCAAAGTCAAAGTCAAATAATTATTTATTCAAATTGGAAAAGCAACAAACTCTTTTGAATCGTCTAAGTATTAAAACTACTTCTGGTTCTAACTCTACACCGCTGACCCGAGAAGAACCGGTAAGAAACTTGGCGGGACTTATTTTTTCAAACAATCATGGACATCATGGTAGATCTTACAACTAACATGCATTAAAAAAGACATAAAATTGATTTTAAATAAATTGAAATTTAATAATAATAACAAGAGATGAAAAGTCTCTAGAATAGATAGATAACCAATGGAAATTTAGGTTGAAATTAAAGCGTTGTTAAGTTGTGCCTGCATTTTACTGCATGTTACGTATTTTTTCTTGTGAAAGTGTGTGTGTTGTGAATCCTGAAGTTGCAGAGGTGTACCTACCTACAGAACGAAAGTTTTGAAATACTCAATAGTTTAATAGCATTCTGGAACTAGGTGCGTAGCCAAGATGCCTATAGCTGGTTGGTTTGGCGTTGGTTTTTTTACGCCCTAGCGGGGGAAGTGGTAAATTTTTTGTCAGTTCGAAACTTTGGAGACCCATCTGTACTGAAAATCGTCGTACGATACACGTACGAAAAGGAAATTGGTAACTCGCGTAGATTTAAAACACTTCATTCGGTCGTGTTTTAATTTTTTGCACTTGTGTCGTAATGTACTATCTCTTTCTGTCACTGTATTTTATTAGTACCTACGACAGAAACAGTTCCGTTTCGTTTGTGATTGAGTGTTATTAATTGTGCACCCTGGACAACATTACGTTATATGAATACTTTTCAAATAAGGTAAGTTGGGGTAAGATGAAACGGTTTTCAGAATGGGGAAAGACAAAAAGTCGTCCTTCTGGCACAGCGTCTGCTGGTAGCATTTTGTTTTACCCCATTTATCTTACTCTACTATTGTTCATCACGATATAACTTTCTTCGCGGGACTTTACTATCGATTGATATAAGCATCAGTCTATTTATTATTAATCTATATAGGTATTTTTTTAATTCACCGTCATATCACGAGCTGTTATTAAAAGACGTCGAATCTGTCTCCAGTTCAGGGTTCTAATTTCAAAAGAGAACACGTTTCAGTTTCGCATTCAGAGTCCACTAAAACCAGTTCACAGGGTGTCCCAAATTCGGCAGTGGGCTTTTCTTTGTTTGTAACTTGAGTACTTGTGTACCGTGACTTGAATAATAATACTAAGTATGTTTTGTTTGACAGATATTGTTAACTATTCAATGTTAAAGGATCTATTCTCTCATAATATAAGTAGCAAGTATTAAGGAGCCAAAATCGAAGGTCTGAAGTGACAGATACGTGACATCAGGACCGTAGACATTTGTGTAAAAGCCACAAATATATTAATTCATACAGAAATTTAGTTTTTTTTTCTTATTGTTTAAATCCTGCAAATATTTAATTTCGATTCGTGATTTCATTGAAAAACAGTTTTTCAGGTTTTTGTTTATGATAATTATTAAAGCAAAAATAATTGTATATGATTAATGAATGTACCTAATATAGGTACCTACATATATGTTTGCTGTAACAAATTATTCAAAATATTTTTAATAAAAGTCACGTACGATCGCTCATCTTCTTTGTAATGCAAAAAAACTAAATACAGCGACACAGGTGATCCGAAGAACAGTTTTCGTAATCAGAATCAGACCGGCGGCGTCGCTGCTTAAATATAATTGCAAATGTCATTGTAATTAATTAAGTGATTAGCACGGTCATTAAGCAAATAAGCAGGTCTTTACTTTCCGTCAAACTTTGGCATTTAACACGAGCACATGCTATTAAAAGTAGTGTTAATGACTAGCACGCGGACAATGTTTGATCGACGATCAATAGTTTACGAGTCATCAGTAGATCATCAATATTTGTAAGCATTTTACTGTTTACACAAAATTGGAAAATGCACACATGTGGAATAATACTTGATTAATTTTCTCCGCGATGATAAGGCAAATAAAATGTGCAATGATAACGTAAATTCTGGCAATTCTTCGCCTATTTACTTAGGTAGGTACTTTAATGTTTATTGAAACTACCGAGGGTGAAACAAAATGATGACAGTATCTTTACAGAATTCAAATGTACATATAGGAATTTTCGCTAATCAAAACAAGAACGAAAGCAAAATTTAGCACATTCATGTGAAATTTAATTGACAGTAGGTACTGTTTCTATTAATTTTACATGAAAGTATTAATGCCATGCCTCGTTCAATTAATTAAATTTCTATAGTTTAGTTTAAATCATTAAATTTGGACATATGTATATTTTGTATACTCGGATACCTACCTACTCCATTTTTTTTAGCACACTGAATACAATGTCTAGTATCGTTTGTGGTACCTACGTATATAAGTAGCTATATTTAGTGTATAAGTTAGTTATACTTCCTCGGCTTTATTTGTATTCTTATACTTTCGCTAATTAGTGAACGGCTTTAATCTCATGAATGCTGTCTTATCCGAGCTAAAGAGCCAAGTATGGGTACCTACTTATTTACTGTAAGAGCTATCATGTTTATGATAAGCTGAAGATAAATGCATACTTATTGCTTGTAATTATACACTGCACTTGCACTGCTATACTAATCATAGATGAGGAACTGGTTACGCCAAAGTAACTCATAACGTGTGGTCATAAAGGTGTATGTTTTGCAAATCAATTATCATTAGGTACATAATGTAATTTTATACCTACTTGTACTACCTACATATTAAGACTAAGGGGATGATGAATATAATGTTTCAGGCATGTGTTTATTTCGTTTCATAAATTCGTAATATTTTTTTAATACCATTTAATATAAAATATAATGAATAGTCGGTTAGTAAAAAAGCAATGTAAGGAACTCTAAACTACGCAAGTATCTGCTTCAATGTTATCAATAGCAGGTACACATGTCCGTACAATTTTCTAACTTGTAGGTAGACGTGATAAAGAATGTGTAGGTGACAAATGTTGATCCACTTGTCACACTCGCACGTGCAATTGTCGCGGCGGTTCAGTTAAAACCACCTCTTGTCCATTGTACCGCGACAGTCGACCGAACCACCTTCGCGGGCGAAGCGCGCCGCAGCACGAACGAACTTTAAAACACGCGCGGAAAAAATTGTAAACAAAAACCAACCGACTAAATGTTCTTGCCAATAAAAAATATAGGTCAAAAATAGAACAGCCTGTATGGAGCGGGCGTTGTAGTTCGAATTTTGAAAGTGCGCGGTTTTTTTAGTTTTTTTTAAATAAATTTTGCAGTGAAAATGGGTTTGAAGCCGGAAGATGATAAGAGGCCGAGCAAGCTGGCGATTATGGATGATGTTTCGGATACACCACGTAAGTTTTGCAACACATTATTTTTCACGGTGTAGTATTTCAACGAATGGTAACTTATCCAACCATAGGTACCTAGTTTTTCACGGACAAACAAAATCAAGTAAATTAATTATTGCCAACACACCTTCTACAGTATATTTTTGTAATGAAAGTGCTATACTACGCACAGTTTTTTTAATTATTATTGTTAAGGGTAGATAACCTAAACAATAATTAAAAAAACATAAACGATACATTTTCAAAAAAGACATTCAAAGTGATTTGTACTACAATTATTTTTGATTCTTAAATTTAAAAATAATAATTTAAAAACCGGTTCGTTTCATTACATACTTTACGTAGGTATAACAATGCCATGTTAAAATAAAAAAATCGGTCTTAACCAGGCGCGGATCCAGGACTTCGTTGAGGGGGGGGCACTGCATCCAGGACTTCGTTGAGGGGGGGGCACTGCCCTATGATATGATAGTATTTTATACTTCAAACACCATCTAGCCATACATAAGTCCAGTGTGAGGGGGGGGCAAGTGCCCCCATTGCCCCCCCCCCTGGATCCGCGCCTGGTCTTAACAGTAACACAACTACGAAAACGTACGAAAAATTTGACAAAATACGATAGGTATATTATGGTATTCAAATGAATACAATACAACACGAGACATCGTCGAAATTTCACATAATGAGCCCGACCTTGATGGAAAATTAACGATGCAAATCATTAGCGAAAGAAATGTGCGCAAAACCTCGGCAGCCGCTGCCTTCGGTACTAAGGACATGAGTCATTCATACTTAATAATTATTACTTAGCTCCCTAAACTAAAAAAACATTAATGCGTTTTAAAGTGACAATTGTTTAGAACGATTTTTTTTTCTTTTAGCGAAAATCGGAAGTATATTATACAAGATGTGACAAAAATACTTAGTGGTTAGAAACTTAGAACAGAACCGGCTCCATACAAACATATTTTCTTATATTATTAATCTGATGATAAATTGTGCTCTTATGTATAAGTTTATTTTCGCAAATTTTATTAATCTCTTCACGTCTACTAATTTATACTTGCTTATTTGATTCGGGGTGTAGGTAGTTATAGTTTAAAAGACAATGCTCATAAGTATGTTTTCGTTTAATAGTTTGATTATTTTGAGATCATGGATCGTCATTGTTGATGTATCGATGTCATACTGATGAATCTTAAGGCTGCACTGTTCAAAGGCATAAATATGTATACAATTTTAGACCTTAAGCTGAAGACATAAGTATAAAAGAGTACACGTATTTATGCCCTTGACTGTATAAGTACACACGTGAGAGTTTGCTATCAATTACGTACTAGTTATTATATAACATTACTATTACCTATTACTAAAGCCTCTTTCAGCATTCCTCCTCTAACACTTAAATTAGGTAGGTACACTAAGTAAACTAGATTCTTTGCTTTTTTTTTAATCAGTAAGAGATTATTCAATAGATATACTTTGGAGGAAATTTAGGATATTTTTTCGCCAGTAGATGTTATGATGATGCAGCCACAACCGACGCCTTCTTAGACCGACTCTCCGTAAAAAAACATACACCCTTTTTACGGGATTAATGTAATACTTCTAAAACTTCATATCTACTTTCACAAACCCCAACGCTTACTCAACTTTGTAAAAGTAACAACATTATTGTTTTTACGTAAAAGATCAAGAATGATTGAGATTTTTTTAGCTGCAAAAAGGAGTGCCAAATTATGACCAAGTATTTATATCAAGGAGGATTTAGGTATATCAATTTGAAACTGGTACCTAGAATATGGATTTGTTATTGACAGAAATGGTACAGTTTTAAAAGTGTACCAGCAAGAGACTGAAATGTACAAAATTTAACAAACCAATAGGTACTACAAAAAAAAATATTGATAATTCTATGTATAAATGCATCGTTGATGATAGTCGCAAAAAAATTGTCCGCCAAGATACAAGGCAGATTATTAAATAAACAGTAAATAGTATAAATAAAGCATCCAAATTATACCAAAATTGTATCTAATTTCTAATTATACAATCTGGTAGCCCTTGTTACTGAGTCGCTCAAACTAATATTTAAATGTCTGCAGCGCTACCGCGAACTACGAAATCCGCGAATTTCGAAGATTTGGTTCTGTCACTCCAATGAGATTTTCTTCGTTGGAGTGATAGGCCTGGTAGTCACTTCACGTTTCATAACTATAAATTGATGTTCATCATCATAATCAGCCTATGATAGTCCACTGCTGATTGACGTAGGCCTCTCCTATTCTCCTATTAACTATGCGTATAGATAGACGCATTAGGAAGTAAATGCCCATAATCGCCACGCTGGGCAAGCGGATTGGCGATCGCAGTAATGTGTCCACTATGATGACGCTGCTGCCCATCATCAATCTTTTATCAAATAATTGTCAGTGACACTTCAATCCCTTAGTCGACTCTTACGACACCCGCAGGAGGAGTTGGGGTTGTGACAAATGTATTCTTACTGCCGTCACCACACGGCTAGAATGATGTTACTTAGGCTTAATAAATCCGTCCGGTACGAATACGATAGCGTAGGTACCTCGTGACACCTTGCTATGAAGTGTCTTTTAGGTCACGTGCCTACCATCTGCGTTGGTGTGCTGTTTAACATTTACTTAGTGCTAGATTAGTATGATAGGTATCGTAGAATCGTTTATTTAATTTTTCATTAGTTAATAACGTAATATAACTGGCGGATATGTTACCATATTATTTTACAAATTAAGACGTAAAAATTAACACTCATAACTTCCGTGCTACTTGAAAATTCGGCCAAAGGTAGATAGTTCAGGTAGGTATCCGAAAAAGCAAATATTTTTTTGAATAGGGTCCGGAAGTGAGGGTAATTACATATCTAAGCACTGCAAGTTTAAGGTAATAAAATAATGTTAAAACCGAACACCGAAAGGTCCTGTCAAGATTCATGATGCCACAGGCTCCCAAACTTTAGAAATACTCGCCTCTTCTCTAAGAATGAAAAGCGTAACTTGCACTTTGCTGCCCATAACAAGCTCTTTTGTCAACTTGAAATTTTAACATTGTCCCACTGATACTTGGTCCGGATTTAATTACCCCGAAAATGTGAGTCCTATGTCTCTGTAATGTTTGAGTACTCTTTCCGAAGATGTCTTTTACCATTTGGAGAAGACTCCTTTCAATCTCCCTCACTTTGACACAGTGATTACCTATCCTCTCTGGCTAAGCATTTAGGTATAGGAATTTTGGCGGCAAAATGAAAAGCTTGTTGATAAATGGATTTATTGGTATTTAATGTGATTATCGATCAAACCATGTCTGCATTCAACAAATTAATCATCACTAAATCATTTCACCAACAAATATTTCATATTTGTAATTTATTTTGCTTAGGTTACGTTCCTTATAATAAAATATATGGGCTCATGAACCTCTCAACTACAATAGTTACAAATAAATTAACTAAAAATGAATAAATAGGTACAGTCGCCTACAATACATGTTGTAGTTCTTTGACTCTACTTATCTAGGCTCAGCCTCTGTAGCTTAGTTGTTGGTAGTGACCCTGCCTACGAAGCTCCTCCAGCTTCCAGGGTTCGAATCCCGGCGAGGGCATTATTTGTGTATTTATTTATCACAAATATTTGTTCCTTGGTCATGGTTGTCTATGTATTTAAGTATGTATATGTATATATCTATTACATATATATATCGTCGCCTAGGTCGATTTGTGTAAGATGTCCCAAGATATTTATTTATTAGTATATTGCAAATCATAACTCGTATACGTTACAAATGTTACACTCCCATTGATTCATACATTCACCCACACTTGAGGATTTCGCAAGACGTTACAGATAACACGTCAATACTCTGTAAAATGATCTTGAAAGATCAGATACGCAATCTCGGTGCCATCCATCATTGTCGATCTGTTTTGCCACTACCGTTAGTACTAGTATGACATATTGTTTCCATGTCGCAATCGTTTTGTAGAGGTAATTAATCGTTAGGTGGATTTAGATCAAACGAGCGAATGTTCATTCTATCCCCTACTCTACGGAATCAACGAATTTCGACGAATCAAGTTTTGTGTTGACGAACGAATTTCGTAGAGTGGGGGATAGAATCAGCATTCGCTCGTTTGGTCTAAATTCACCTTTAGGTGCATTCAGACCAAACGTGAATTCGCTATTCTATCCTCCACTCTACGAAATCAACGAATCACGTTTTGTTTAACGATCGAATTTCGTAGAGTAGGGGGTTAGAATAGCTATTGCTCGAATGGTCTGACTGAATGCACCTTTCTGGTGTGCAATGGCAATTCTCAAAAAAAAATTACATTTTGATGACGTCTTCGATATTTGTCAAAATTGGTAGTCTTGTAGAGTAAATGATACTAAGCAAGATCCACCACATTTCCCAAAATGTCCCAAGTGCCCAAAGTTAATTTCTGCCCAAAGTTCCACGTGACAAGCATTTTAGTAGGTGAAATATACCTATGTATGGAAAACCTGTTCTTTTTAGAATCGGGTGAGTTCATGAATATGTGACCTTTGGACTAAACGTTTGAACGGTGAATACTGTCTCACCCTGTAAACCAATGGTTAGTAGAATTAAAAAAAAAACAAATATGGTTGATTCTCCATAGCATTGACGTCTTTGTACTGTGAAACACGTTCGCAGATTTTTTTAAATGTGAATACTAATAAATTATAAATAATTTTAACTAAAATGTATGGGACATAAAGGTTTAAGGTATAAGTTCGTCATAAAACCAAGAATTGTGTTCTAATAGTGCGTGATTATGGAATAATGCAAGATTTTAGGTCTGTTGTTGCTGTATTCTTCTGGCCATTTTTTCCTCAACTCGACATCAAACGTGCCTATTTTGCGTGGTGCCAACGCTGCCCCAGTACTTGTTGGGGACTTCACGTACACCCTTACGCCGCGGCCACGACATCGGTCTAAGGCGACCAGCTTAGAGCACTCATGGATTCGCTCGCCGCTGGTCGCCTTAGACCAATGTCGTGGCCGGGGCATTAAGGGTGCAGCTACACTGACGCGGAGCGGAACCGAGCTGTGGGAGCTCGGCCAATGAGACCGCATCACAGTGTTTCGAATTGTGAATTTGAATAATGTAATTGGTCAATTTTGCACAGCTCCGCTCCGCTCCATGTCAGTGGAGCGCGTTTTTAGGTTTGATTGTTTTTTTTAGATTTTACTGACGAATGGTACCTACCTACATATATTCACGTGTACATAGAAAGGGCGTGTCCATGTACTCCCATAAAATTAACCGTTGCTTCGTTTTTCCCAAAAAATGGCTCGATTAATTCTCACGTATCACGTGAGTAATTAAATCTAACATTAATAAAGTAATGTACTTTTCGCCTGTGTAAAAATAGGTTTGAGCGAGATTGCGTGTACCACGCACCTTAGAAAAACTGCGTAAGGTCAATGCCTGAGGTCACCCTAACAGCGTTCGTATCGTGTTTATAGTTCTAATAGGGCAATCTTATTTGTTCTGATAGTTATGACTCACGTCCTGTAGATCTACTGCAAACTTGGAAAATCGTACATTTCGCGTTCTGTCACACCAATACCGCCTTCGTTGGAGTGACAGAGTCGGATGCCGGGACAAGTATATTTCGAGATTGGAAAAAAAATGCCTTGGGATATATATGTGTACCTGAGTGTATGTGTAAGTATGTGAGTGGACTAAGGGATTGAAGTGTCACTGACCATTTTTTTGATAACGACTGATGATGGACAGCAGCGTCATCATAGTGGACACATTACTGCGATCGCCAATCCGCTTGCCCAGCGTGGCGATTATGGGCATTTACCTCCTAATGCGTCTATACGCATAGTTAATAGGAGAGGCCTACGTCCAGCAGTGGACTATCATAGGCTGATGATGTGATGTGATGTGATAAATGTGAAACGTAATTCGGTCGAGCAATATTTCTGCGAAGTAGGTAATATTATCGAGCGCAAGAAATCCCAAAAAACTTTCAGCAACACAGTATAGTAGATACATTACGATTAGCGATGGGTCGTTCCCGGTAACTTACCCAGTATGGGGAATATTCCTAAATGGAAACTTTCCCTATAGTAACATTTGGATTACCGGGAACGACCAATCACTAAATTACGATACAAATACGAAAAAAATGAAGTTCGAAACGAGTGGGATAAATTAAAACAGGATCGAAGGGAGTGTCTTAAATTGACACGAGTTAAGAATTTCCTTTTCACACGTGACGTTCGACGATTTTCGTGTGTATCGTATGAACTTTGGATTTGGACCTGACAAGCAATTTACCACTTCTCGCACTAGTACGTAAAATAAAGCACCCAGTATTAAAAACATGTTATGTAGCAGTTCCGGAAAATACTAGGCACATTTTTTGAGGTAAAGTGATATTATTTCCCTTATGTGAAAGGTCTTTTAGCATCTTTGCTGTACATACTTAATATACTTATACACCATTTTAAATATGTACTACGCATTTATACGATGTACTGTAAGATATACGGTCTGTGTGCGGAGGCTTTCCTTTATCTTAATATCCACTTTAGGAAATTTTATGTCACTTTCTTAAGATGCAGCTTACTGTATCTCGTATTTGAATTAACTGGAGCACTTACTTCCTGATAGACTAAATTGTTTCGAATAACGACAACTATTTTTTATAGTCCAGTTTTAACTCAAGTAAGTACCTATTGTGTCTTAAATTCTTAATTTTGTACGGTTGTCATTACACTCATTATTATTATTATTATGCGTGCAGGTTTTGACCCTATTACAAAATTACACCACGCAGACTTGCATTTGTATGGGATTCATTAAATATTTACGTCATTAGAAGCAAATCAGATCAGAAACTCTGTCTTAGTTATCAGACTGGCGAAGTAAGCTTGGATATTGATTATCTGGACATATGAGATTACATTAAAAAGTTAATTATTATTACACATTGAAATACTTATTCAAATATTTCCCTAGAGGTATTTTTTCCTTGTCTTGAATATTATTTTTCCCCTCACTAGCTCGTAAAGTGCTCGTTTATCCTTTAATACGAACGTGTAAAAACGCATATTATTCACTTGTGTGGCAAAGTAATAACCATGGTTTTGGAATAACAAAACGTAAAATGCTCATGGAAATTGTTCCATATTAATGATAATTAAATAATTTGTTTGAGAATTTAGTGTAAAATACAAACCTTTATATAATATGATGATTTTAACATATAAATCCTAAAATTCCATAAGTAACAATTGTTTTAGTGAATGATGATAAGATAATATGACTAGATGCAATCACAAAACGCAGAAAATGTCAACGTCAACATTGTCAAAGAATATTACAGGTTATAATCTTTATTTACCGACTCGAACACGCATAAAAATAGTAAACTGCACAACTTTCAGGGTCTTCTGTTATAATTTTGTAAAAATAATGAATGAGAATGATTTAATAATGCATTGGCGTTGGTGTGCAACTACAGGAATGTGTTAAAATCGTGCTGCGTTTACTTTTTCGTGGTAAGTTTACAGCGACAAAATCTTGCATTAAATACATGATGCAATTGGAAAATTATTATCACTAACCCGATGATGATTGTAATGTGAACAAATAATTACCTTTTTTGAGTTTCCTCGCTATAGTGAGGGGAAAAGTTTTGTGTTACACACGGGTGCAAATGTATTTTACTTCTCGTATGTTAAAACACTCGCTGCGCTCAGGATTCTATTTTAGAACCACTCGCTTCGCTCGTGGTTCAACTATAGAATCCTTTCGCTTGCTCGTGTTTCAATTTCATACTCGCGGGTAAAATACAACTTTGCACCCTTGTATAACAAATAACTATTTTCCAATGGGAATCTAGTATCGAAATCACTTTTTCTATAAAGGCCCATGATGCATTAGAATAGAAGACGCAAAAGGTCGAAAATCATCATCCTTAATTATATGAGGGTGGTGAATTCCTATGTGGTCCATATAGGAATTCACCACCCTTTCCTTGCTTCGTTTTCCTCTGTGCTGAGGGTGGTGAATTCCTATAAGGACCACATAAGAATTCGTGGTGAATTCGTGGCTCAGCACCGAGGAAAACGAAGCAAGGAGGAATTTTCCCTTATAAATAATTTATTTTTTACAATATATGCTATGGGTACTGTAGTTATAGTTACATTAGTTACCTACTTAAGAACACACAGAAAGTGCTTAATATTTTTGGTCTTCAAACGTTTTATAGTTCTCGTTAGTGTTTTTTCCCCTCGAATATTTTCCTTATTTGCACCTCATTGTCAATTCCTTGTACTTACTCGTAACGTAAAGTAGTTGTAGACCCGGATCTAGTATGTCCATTACCATTATCTAAAGTCTCATCTAAAGTATCCATTTTGGTATACATTTCAGAACGTATGCCCATGGCACAAGGATCAAAATCTTTTAATATATTATAGCACAGAACCGGGATGAATGGAAGAAGAGGGGGGGAGGCCTTTGCCCAGCAGTGGGACAGGATGGGCTTATAATAATAAATATTTTTGGATCCGACCGGACTTACCCGCAAAAAATATGATACTGGTATACCCCTACTCGTAAGATCAGTTCAATATTTTATCATCATCATCGTATCAGCCAAAAGACGTTGACTGCTGGACATAGGCCTCCCCTAAAGATTGCCACAATGCAGTCCTGTGCCACCCGCAACCAGCGGACTCTTCACCACGTCATCAATTAACTTTCTGCCCCTAAATAATTATGTAACCTTGTTAAATCACCGATCTTCAACCTGGGATTTTCCCTGGCGGAATTTTAAGACTAAACTAGGTGTCCTAATAAACAGACTGGGGATTTACCTACATAGGTACTAGAGTTACCCACTTATTGCAGAACTCGTGGGCTAAATGAATAATACATAAAAAACTGAAAATATGATAATTATGGCGGACATATTTGGAAATTATTAGTGGTCTACAGATATCTAATAATGACTGACAAACTAAACAGTGTTTTCCAAACTTTTCCGGAACGCAACTCCTTAATGCCCCGGCCACGACATTGGTCTAAGGCGACCAGCGGCGAGCGAATCCATGAGTTGGAGCGGGATGCCGATATGGGTACGAGAGGGAGCACCATACGTTTTCCGCTAAGCCGGTCGCTTTAGACCGATGTCGTGGCCGCGGCATAAGCCGCAAATATTGCTATTGACCCAAACCTACTAGTATACCATTGTAAATACGGGTGCAACCCCCTGAAGATCGCAAGTTGAAAATAACACGCTGGAAAATAACTATATTTACATACTAAGTGACCAATCCTTTCTATTCTGCTTGCGGATGAAAAATTAAAATAAAAACCTCAACGATCAACAGAAGTATTTACCGTATAGTAATTTAGTGCAAAATGAGCACGTTATAATACTTATAAATTACTGTAAGGTGCAAATCATGTGAATATTGTTAGAGCCATCCTGAACAATGGGTCATTTAGCTATGACGGCGGTAAGTTATTTAGTAAGTACTACCTAGTTAGAAACCATTTATAAAAGACTTTACAATGTACTGTTATCTGATGAAATTAATATTACCCTTGGGTGTAATCTGATGGTAACTTACTCTTGTACTATTTAGAAGTTAGAAGGTCCTGTAATTTATTTAATAATTAAGTTAAAATTTTACAATTTCGTTACACAAACATGCTCTTAAATTAAGGTTAATTGTATTTTACCGCCCTTCTAGATTTAGGGTACCTATCCACATGTACCTTTGTAGATTCGTTAAATACCTACAGGGTCCCAGAGGTTGAATAACCGAGAGTTTGAACATCATCCTTGTTGGCCTTGTTCATTACAGTTCATAAGAACATAGGTCTCCCGGGTCTCCCACGACAGCAGTTCCTACACTTCCTAATCTAAAACTCCCTTTATCTATTAGGCTAGAAATTGTATTGACTGATAGGTGTCAGGATTGACTCCATTATAGCCGGACTGCCGAGGACTATAGACATAGGACAGTTGAAGGCTGTCGTTATATGCAGAGCGAGAAATAAATATTCCACATCCAAACTGTTTGGTTAGCCAGCTGAGGTACCTATTGCCTTTCTGTCGCACTTGTGAATTCAAACGTAAGTGTGGCAGGGAGGCAACACGTGGTTCGCGGTAGGCTTGCTAGTTACACAGGTGAAGCATAGCTGCTTTTGAAATGTCATTGTCAATATGTTTCTATTTCAAAAACTGCAATCGATAACATTGTCACCTGCCAGCATTTTCTAAAATCACGCACTCACGTGCTTACGAAATTTAATTTCACGTAATTTTATCGATTCACCGACACAATCGATTCGATAACAGAGCTTGCGAAACTCAAGTAATACCAACATGAGAAAATAATTAGATTGTTTACGATTCAAAAACGTGAAAAATTGTGTCAAGGGTGGACACGTGGAAAGTGTGCAAATGTAATGAGCCTGTGACACTAGAGATATGTTAATAACAAAGACTTAATTTCCATTGTAACTTCTATTGTTGTGAGCACTTATTCACAATCAAATCAAAGAGCAAAATACAAAGATTCTGAGATGATGATATTACTGAGGATGCTTAGGAAGATTGTAACTGCAATTCCTGCAGTGGGAATGCAGGGAAAGACTTGGCGTGTATGTCATCTAAGTCATCTTTATTGATATTGATATTAATTGACATTCCAAAGTTTACCATCCTTCTACCAACAGTTAAAACTATAGTTGATGATGAGAAGTCTTTATTAATCATATTTCTCTGGTGACAGAGCATCGAAATTGCCGTTCCAACCGGTTGGTTGCACTCTGTTGAAAAAGGATGGGACTCCATAATTACGATTCGCATTTACGTTTTTTACCGACAAGGATTGACATGGCATAATTTGGTTAAAAAACCGGTCTTACTGACCACGTGCACATTTGGCATTAAGTGCAGTGTATGCAATTTTGACCTCCAGTTTCCTTTTTTGGCAGCCGGAATACTTTGCTGCCTACTTGAATTGTTTATTGTGTTTTTGTTATGCAATGGTTGTAGTAATATTTGTAACAAGTATGTGGGCGTATAGCTATGCTGTCTTATTAACATTCAAGAACTTTAGTAGTGCAGTTTTGGATTGAGTTCAGAGAAGAGGCGGACTATCATTGGGGAGAGTTCCTTTATGCCAAATGAATTATAGATATCCATTTTGCCCACTGGCGTGTAAAACGTTAATTTACGCTTATAGACTCAAAGGCCGCAAATATGATTTTTTTGCATCCATACGTTATAAAATAAGCTAATTCAAGTCTCAAAATATGGCTTATGACTTTGGAGTTTTATGGAACCGAATCATCGATCCACACAATAAGCATTTTCAACAACTTTTAATTTTGTCTTATCCCTTTAAATGTTTACGATCTTCTTTTGTTACGTTTATATACATGTTTTCTTTCTTATGAAAGCCCGCCACTGTTCACCATGGGTTTCCGTCTTGGTTACCTAGTAGCTTACACCAAGATAACATGCGAAGAACATGATAGCGATCACTCGCCAACACGACACGGTATTGTTCGTCGCTTCGCGGATGTCGCTAGTATTGCAATGCAACTATTGCAAGAGGCAATTGACATCTTCCTATGACCTGCATAGAGTGGGGTGAATTCGGAACAATCTTGGCTTATATTTTTATCCTTGCAAAAACAATTGCGAGAATGTTCTGCCGATTTTATGGGCGACCTTTCAGGACGAAAGGCTTGATGTCATAAAGATGTTGGTAAGGTTCTTTGTCTTTTCCTGCTTCTTTGTCATTTTGTCGTTGGCTTGGAATTAACACACGTCATACTAAAAAAAATTGTTTCAAAATCCGACAGTCGTTGACGTCCAACGTATTAGTGTGGTGGCAAAACAGGCAAAGCAGCAACTGCCAAATTGGTTGGTACTTGGAAGCGAACCTGGCAGCTCTTTCATATACTTGGGTATGATGTGATGGCGGAGTGTGCTTGCATCCCAATAAGGTGGGCATTTCTTTGTATGATGAGCATGACGAACGTTTATTAGACCCTGCTTTAAGGCCTGGCTACGACAGTGGTCTTAGGCGACCAGCGGCGAGCGAATCCATAAGTTTAGACGCTGATATAGAAACCCCCTCTCGCACGTTTGATTTTCCGCTCAATGTAGTGGCCACTTGGCCAGGTCTACTACCGCGAAAATCGAAATTCGTAAATTTCGAGGATTTTTCTCTGTCACTCCAACGAAGCGAAGGCGTCGTTAGAGTGAGAGAGACAAATCCTCGAAATTTACGAATTTCATTTTTCACGGTAGGGCCGCAGGCCTTTAGACACAGTCAGTCTACGCATGTATCTAAGTATGAATACAGGACATACAGTTTATATATCGTAGAACAGGTTTGCTCGGTTTGATCTGTGTAAGTCAGTCCTTTAAAAAATATCTACTGTAAAACAATCGTATGTATAATATAGGCACACATTTCGTAAATCCATAGCGCCAGCATTTTCGCAACGTCCTCATGATTTAGCGACGAGACCTTGTCGGTGTTGTCATTGCGTCTTCAATGTGGTATTTGTTTGTTTTAATGAATATTTTCCTTCCTCCAAGGGTCCGAATCCGGATGTAGTAAGGTCCTTGTGGGGCACTAGATTGGAATATTAATTAAGCCCCGTCTTCATAGACGTCTCCTAACTTATCAAGCCAGTATATTGATAAGACCGAAAGGGACAAACAATACTTATCGGCTTGCTAAGTTAAGAGACATTTATGAATAAGGGGGTAAGTTTGCTAATGAGGGTATACACTATACACATACACACGTGACTAAAGGAACTCATTTCCGTACTGTACAATTGTATACCTACAATGAAGTTTTCTCAACACTGGACTCAGCTTTTTTCCATGTCTTATAAAATTGTAAATTAGGTGGATAACTAATGATCAGACAGAACTTTGGGGGCAAAACTTTAACAAAACTTGTCGAGTGGACATGAAAGAGCGCTACATACGAGTACATCAATAAAATACCCGTATCTACACACCCAAACATTGTTAAACTTAAAGTTGGATACAGATTTTTCAATTAGATTTGGTTTTTTTTCTTGGCTAAAGTGTTCCAATACGTCAATTTTAAAGTTTTGTTAAAGTTTTGCACCCATAGCTCCCTGTAGATAACACAGATTTAGGCTCTTTTGTAGCGACTCTTTTGTAGAAACTCCAATAAACTGATCGATCAAATTAAATTAGTTTTTCATTGTTGATTAATGGAAAAACTGTATTGTGCTAGGGATATAAATAATAATCTATTACAAATCATTAATCTGCCTTTTATATAGGTACCTACAAGTAAATCAAGTTACTATAAGAATAAAATAATCGGATACATAATAAATATCTACATATCGTAGATTTTGCGCGTTATTGGGTTTGTAATGCAAACTGTGTCTGATGTTGAAGATAATACGAATTTTCATAACGATAATATTTATTTACAAAATTATTATATAGGTACATGAAAGTCAAAGACCTTGGTACTCGTAATGCAAACTGTAAACGAATTACTTGCATGCATAATTAATGAAATATGTTCTTCCTACTTTTACAATTTGTAATAAAATTTTTGTGTAGCTACCAACCAACTTAATGCCTATAATATGGCATGGTTAGGTTCAAATTGTTCCACTTTAGTATATTAAGTGTAAGGAAATATCAAAGTGTAATTATTCTTATCGTGTATTTGTAATTACCTTACTTTACTTAAGTTTTTCAATTGAGTTTATGACGTCATTTTGTGACGTAGTTACGTAAATGTCACTACCTATCATTAGGGAAATTAAATTAGGAAATTAGTCTTCGAGCGTTGAAAAATTAAAAAATCCAAAAACTTGTATCTCTTAGATATGATTTCGACACTACTTTTTGTTCCGGTCGGAATAAAAAAAGTTTGAGAATCATTACTCCAGTAAGTATAGAATAATGTCATAACCTAATAGGTATTTAGGTGTCCACTTAATGTAATGTGTAATTATATAAATAAATACTTAATCTCCACAATCCATTACGTAATGAAAGTAAAAGTAATCGTTAGTATAATATAAATCTATTATTTAAGCACTGGTATTGAATTACATGACGCAATTACCGCAATCCATACGTTGTTCAAAATTATGTTACATATATCGCCGCTATACTTACACAACGTCGTATCTGCAGACTGGAAAAAATAGCTGTATTCTTTGTGCAAGAAAGATGACATTTCTATGAACTGTTTCGCTGTAGATTCGAGGTTGTAAACGATATCCGAACGTTATTATTAACTGTAATGCTCTTAATAGACTGAGGCTCTACCACGAACGACGTGTTCTCTTTCACACTTGCGAATTTGAACGTAAGTGTGACAGGGAGGCATCACTTCGTTCGTGGTTCGCGGTAGGGCTTCTGAATAAACCTGTCGACAGTTACTTGCCAATTACAATGCATTGCAACGAATTCGAACGATCGATCATATGCTGTAATGTATTGTCAGGCGCATACAGCAGTCGTGGATTCTGTAAAGTGATTGAGATTTGATTGAGTTTTAGGTTTAATTCAATTGTGAACTTATTACGTTACAATAATGGTCGATATTTGAACGCTATATTTTTGAGAGGATGACATAGGTACTTTCAAGATACGTGAAAGAGATTTTATGAATGCAGTGCAAACATAGGTACATATCAATGATTATTTTTAAATAATGATTTGTGTATGTAGATAAATTACGAGAGCATGGAATTGCATAAGTGGTATTGTTGGAGTACAGCCTCGCAGGCATTCTATAGTCATTAAAATTGAATTTTCTCAACGCTGGTACGTCTGATATTGTCATAATATGATTAATAGATATTTAACAAAAATATATATCTGCATTCATAATATTCATATTGATAGTCGTCTGTGACAGGGTACCTACCTTTCAAAATTACGAAATTATAGTTTTAAATACAATTATTTGACTGTTCTGTAAGAATTAGTACTCGTACCTAGTACCTACTTAAGTACTTAACTTAACCTTACGGCATTATTGCAAAAGATGGCGGTTGGGGTCGTTAACCTGTCTAAATAAAATATGACCCTTTTGTAATATGTCTGCCCTTATTACTGCAATAATTTAAGACTTACTCAATTCTTGTTGACCTTTCTTCCTTCAAAGTTACATTTATTATCATATTTTATCGTATTACATGGTGATGGCATTGAATACATTTGTCACAACCCCAGTCTTTTCGTGGGTGTCGTAAGAGTCGACTAAGGGATTGAAGCGTCATTGAATGAATATTCGTTTAATAGAAGATGATGGGAAGCAGCATCATTGTAGTGGACACACTGCGATCGACCACGCGCTTGACTATTGCCCAGCGTGGATTATGGGCATAGATATAATAGGAGACGCCTACGTACTCGTATAGCAGTAATGGGTAATTCTATGCGATTATTCTGTCGCACCAATCAAGTCATTACCATTCCCAAATTATTGACGAACTGGGTATAAATTGTGGAGTCATTTTCGGTCTCAACCTTGTATCAGACGCATGTTTGTCTGCTATTCTGGCATAAATAGTCTCGTAACAGCGGCCCTACCGCGAAAAACGATATTCGTAAATTCGAGGATTTTTCTCCCTCGCTCTAATGACGCCTTCGTTTGAGTGACAGAGAAAAATCCTCGAAATTTACGAATTTCGATTTTCGCGGTAGTAGGCCAGGTCTCGTTTGCTTTTATGAAACGGAAAATAAAGTGGTGATGGTATTCAATTACAATAAAAACGCGTAAAAAATCCTATAGAAACACTCTAATATAGGCCATAAACTGATGATGTGATGTGATGAAGACTCAGTTTCCCTGATGGTAATTGGTTACCGTAGCTCATGGACGCCTTCAACGTGACATGTAAAATATACGGTGGGTGTTTAAAATGTCAAAATCCACGTCATTGATGTTCTATTGGCTAAAATGTATGTCATTGTATTTCTGCCTATGACAAGTTTGGTTTGAGTGGGTTTGACTCTAATTTTATGTTTCAATGTTTAACGTCTGGCTGGATAAACCCGGCTCGAACCGTAGAATAAAAGAGCCGAGCCTTTTTGAAAAGATAATATTGGCGCAAGACCAGGCTGTTTAAATATATATTACTTATTACATACGATCTTCGTTTCGTCATTCTTCGAATCATACTTGTCGCATACGACTTTTAAGTTCGTTTGTCGATGCCGTTCACCAACTGATAGTGTTACCATGTTAAAGAAGCGACCTCCTCAGAACGCTGTTCCACACTCCAATCAGCCTGTCAGTAGAAAAAGGTGACAAATTCATATTTTCTATGGTAGCCAACTCTTCGAGCGTGCATTTATTGAATTTGCTACTATTTTCTACTGGTTGGCTGGTTGCCCAGAGTAAGATCATCAAGGAAAACCGGCCAAGTGCGAGTCGGACTCGCGCGCGAAGGGTTCCGTACCATTATCAATTTATTATTAAAAAAAATACAGTTAAATCAACCTACCTCAAAAACTATAAGAGATAAATTAATCAAACTAAAAATGGTTGATAGAGTTTATTAATGTGCATAACATATATTTTTTTTAGAATTTTATATCGCGTGGTTTAAAAAATAAAGGGGGGGACACATTTTTCAGACTTTGAGACTTGATATCTCGAAAACGATTTGCTTAAATAAAAATGAGATTTATAAACCTTCATACCATTTTCAAAGACCTTTCTATTAATACCCCACACGCTTATATACAACTAAAAAAAAATTTCTATCCCTCAGTTACATGTATGGAGGGCCCCCACCCCAATGGTTTTTTTTACAATTTAATATCATAATCCTGTAGCGGTTCATACAACACATATCCTTACCAAATTTCGTTACTGTAGCATTTATAGTTTCCGAGTAAATCGGCTGTGACAGACGGACAGACGGACAGACGGACAGACGGACATGACGAATCTATAAGGGTTCCGTTTTTGCCATTTTGGCTACGGAACCCTAAAAAACAGCCAGTGACCAAGATCTTCAGTAATGTGAGGCATTTGAGTTTTTATCGCATGTTAGACGTTAGACAGGTATGGAGTCAATATCTAGATTTAAATTCAAGTTATATTGACACTCATCCCTATTAATTTATTTTGTCCTAAAATGATTATTAATCGTAATCAGTAATCACGCCAAGTAGGTAATATTAATATGGCTTGCTTTAAGACCCCGTATAATCCGTAATCCGTACGCAGTTGAATAAGATAATTGGGTAGGGTAGGATCAGATCAGAGGCCCGTTTCTCAAAAGCTTGTAACTTGTAATACAAGTGAAAGTCTCTTTTTAACATCATGAATAAGATAAGGACTTCCGCTTGTATTACAAGTTACAAGCTTTCGAGAAATAGGCCATAGGATCGTCATTTGTCTTTCCAATTTCATGCATAACAAAGTAAAAGCAGCTAATAGGGCCTATTTTTAAACGTGTGCTTGCGATTATTAAATCATTGCTGGGTGAGTATTTGCAATGAGTTTTATCGATCGAACAAACACCGCAATGCATTGCGAGTCGCAAGGGACAGTCGCAAAGGTCTTCAGATTCGTTTTGCCCTAGTGACAGTGACGTCGCTGATCAGACCCGGAACGTAGTTTTTGTTGTCCTCTCCAGACACCGAGACAGGTTAAATCGAGCTTAACTGAAGGCCGTCCACTTTGACCAATGAAGCACTTGAGATTTGAGATACGTTGAATTGAAGTGCCAGATATCGCGGAGGCAAATCCTTGACAAATGATTACACAGACACGTGATCCTTGACTTAGTGATTCGAATTTAATAATAATAGCTACCTGGATAGGAAAGCCAAAGCCAATCGCATTCTTAATATCTAAATATATTTGCAATATAATAGCATAGAAAAAGTCGTATATGCCTTACTTGGATTCTATGTTTTTGGAATATACTCTTTTCCAAATGTGTAGAAGTTTTTCAGAAAGGTTTTTAACTGGATTTGCAAGCGTATGAAAGCCTTACTTGATATATGATTAACCTTCTACATTTGAAAAGAAGAACGATCCAAGCTAAGAGACGATCGAATATATTCCAATTTAATAATGATTACTACTTACTCGTAAGTGACAGTAAGTAGCAGCATAAGCAAGTACTGGGACATTTTACTTAAAGTTCTCCTCCCCAACTTTTTTTGATATTATGGTAAATCCCTAGAGAAACTCCTATGAGGTGGTCTGTGGGTAAATCAGTCGACAGTAGGACAAGAACAGTTCCCATTTTTTTTTCGTTGCGTTATCATATGTTTATGTCTACATTTTGTATAAGATTATTTGAATGGAAGGTTTCTCCTAAGAGAATCGAATTGGCACCAGATTCTGAGTAGACATCAGCCGCCCGCACCTACCCATTGATGAGTCACGAAATAAGATATAAGTTACAAATGTAATAGTAATTGTAAAGAAAACGGAAGATTTAAACGTCACTTTTATCTCCAGACTTTAAAGACAGTCTAAAACCGAAGGCTTATTTTAGAGGTCGTCTACTTCCTGCTATAGGTACCTACTTGAGATAAGTTTGGGTGATAGTGCCCAGAAATTGTGAATTGTGAAGGATTTTTTGAATTACCTAATCGGATATGTCAGTGATGTGAGTACGAATACTACGAATTTCCCACCTTAAGGGTGCGGCTCCTCTGACGCGGAGCGGAGCGGAGCTGTGGGAGCTGAGCTAATGTGACCGCATCACAGTGTTTCGAATTTCGAATTTGAAGAATGTAATTGGTCAATTTTGCACAGCTCCGCTCCGCTCCGCGTCAGTGGAACCGCACCCTAACGGGCTTAACGGAGAAGTAGGCATATTATATGGCTCACCGCTTGCGTGGTGTGAGCGTGCGCGTGACTTGCATGCAATGTGCCATCTAACATGACATTTAGTACGTTACAAATACAACGCACACGCCACGCACACGCACACGCGCACGTGCACGTGCTGCACACGCATCCTGTCGGTGTGACTCGGCTTTTACGTTGAAAACTTTAAACGTAGGTAACACAGAATACCTATGTATCTACTTGTTTTCTGGCCGGGCGTGTCCGCTGCCGACGACGTTTTGTTTTGTTCGCGAATGTTTGAGGGTGGTTTCTCTGACGCGTCGTCGGTTACCCGCTGCCGGCGACGTTTCAGAGAAACCACCCTCTAACATTCCCGAACAAGACATTCGAACGTCGTCGGCGGCGGACACGCGTCGGTCGCCGGCCAGAAAACCCACGGCCTAAGGGCCTACGAGGCCCTTAGGCCGTGGGTTGAGGCCGTAGGCGTGTGCCCGCGACGGGCACACGCCTAACTTAGCGCTGAATTCAAGAAACAAGTCCGCTCCGGTGTGCCCGCCGCGTGCGCACGGAACGGACACACGCAACCCGCCGCGCGGATTAACGTCCGTCGCACGCGCCCGCGCCAGTTAGCGGTGTCTATACAATTTCTTTGAGGCGGGCGTCCGTTGCGGGTAATCCGCGTAAGCTAGCGTAGGCCCTTACAATGAATTGTACGCCATTGTTAGCTATTATCACACTTGTGTCAGATAATCAAATATAAAGCATTTTATTTATTCAGTAATCCAACATCAACTCCATAATGGCTAATTCCATATCCATTAGAAGTCATTGTAACTTGTCTAAACATGGATTTATACACTCTACACTCAAAAGAGCGTAAGTGTCTGAATTTTTTCACTGAGATATACCATTTTAAATGCAAAGTATAGATTAGTGAGATAACAAAGTCACATATGACATGAGTGTTGGTAAAATAAGGAAAATAGTTGTCATTGTCACTGAAATACCACAAGTGGTCCGTAATAATAAGGCCTATAAAGCCACAGAATTACTTAAGTTATTGAAATACTTATAGTACGGTCAAATCGTACATAATTTTACCCTAAACTCGCAAATCAAGTAGTATCGCTGCATTTTTGGTATGTTGTTTAGACACCATAGGACAGTATAAAACCATATTTTGCAAGCAAAAAAAAGTTGTGCTAGCTGGGTAGTACGTGAAAAACTGCGAAATTTACGGCCATTTTTTAGTTTCTGATTTTTATTAAAAATACCTTACGTTTTTTGATATCATGTGTTATTAAACGTTTAAAGACTAATAAATTTCCAACAAGTTGAGCTAACATGCATTACCGTAAGTCTTATAGTTTCAGAGATTCGAGACTTTGAAAGTACCCCTTTTTGTAAACTAGATAAAATTTTGTGTTTTGCTAACGTTTTCGACTTAATATCGCCTCACCTAATTATGCTACGAAAAACATGCAATAGTGACCTTATAGCGCACTTAATATTCTTTAATTTAAGGGTAAAATTAGGTCAGTGAACTTTGTAGTTGAAAGTATAAACCCGAAATTCCAAAGGCAGGAGGCCCGCTATCTAAGTTTTTCATACAAATCGCAAGTCGAGTTGCAAAGCTGCAATTTTGGTATATTATAAAGGCCTTATAGATATATACGAAAATGCATATTAAAAGAAAAACAAAAAAATAATTTGGGCATAGGACGTAAGAAACGGAAAAAAATTCGCACTTTTTTTAGTTTTTGACGTTTAACTAAAAATCTATTATCTTTTTGATACTGATTGCTATAAAACTAAGAAAAAACATTAAATTTGAAAGGATTTGAGCTACGTTGCTTCACCGTAAGTTATATATATTTTGAGATACGACATTTAACAAAGTGCCCTTTCATCAAAACAAAAACAAATTTTAGGTTACGTTAAAGCTATTCACTAAATATTGGCAAAACGTTCGCGCTAAGGGAAAAAAAGTAATTGTAGATAATAACTATATTAAATTTGAAACAAATTGAGCCGATAACAATTACTGTAAGTCTTATAGTTGGGGGTATGCGAGGCTTCAAAACATGCACTTATTTTTTTAACTTAATGAAGGGCACATTTTGAAATGTCGTATCTCTAAATCTATATAATTTAGGGTAATGCAAGGTAGCTCAAATCCTTTCGAATTTAATATTCTTTCTAAGTTTTGTAGCAATTAGTATCAAAAAGATAATAGTTTTTTAATTAAACGTCAAAAAGTAAAAGAAGTCCAATATTTTTTCTGTTTTTTTCGTCCTATGCCGAAGTTCCTTTTTTGTTTTTCTTGTAATATGCATTTTTGTACGTCCTTATAGCGCCTTTATAATATACTAAAATTGCAGCTTTGCAACACGACTTGCGATTTGTATGAAAAACTTAGATAGCGGGCCTACTGCCTATTGAATTACGCGTTTTTATTTTCAATTACAAAGTTTACTGACCTGATTTTACCCTTAAATGAAATAATATTAATTGCGCTATAAGATAATTATTTCATATTTTTCGTAGCATAATTAGGTAAGGCGATATTAAACCAAAAACGTTAGCAAAACTCAACATTTTATCAAGCTTACAAAACAGGGTACTATTTGAAGTCTCGAATCTCTGAAACTATAAGACCTACGGTAATGCATGTTATCTCATCTTGTTACAAATTCATTCATCTTTAGACGTTACCTGATACATATTGTCAATAAACGTAAGGCTTTTTTTATAAAAATCAGAAACTAAAAATAGACAGTAAATTTCACAGTTTTTCACGTATAACGCAGCTAGCACAACTTTTTTTTGCTTGCAAAATGTGGTTTTATACTGCCCTATGGTGTCTAAATAACATACCAAAAATGCAGCTTTACTACATGTTTTGCGAGTTTAATATACGATTTGACCGTACTATTAGTTTAATTAAAGAAATTCCCGACATTTATCTGAATACATACCTACTACATTTTATACTAAGAAAGAAGATTGTACCATGGCCATGGGAGTAACCATTTCTGTGACGTCACACGTCCATTAATTGACATTTTCTCCCGGGTACCTACTTACCTGGAACAATAATATCACCCGGGAGAAAATATCAAAATACCTACATAAACAACATTTTTCATAAATTAATGGACATGTGACGTCACAGAAATGGTTACACCCGTGGCGTGGCCGTGTTACAATCTTCTTTCTTAGTTTAGTATAAAATCTAGTAGGTATGTATTCCGCTAAATTTCGGGAATTTCTTTAATTAAGAGTGGGCCTCAACCTAAGTAATTAATTGTAACTAAGTAATTCAATAACTTAAGTAATCATCATCATCATCATATCAGCCGAAAGACGTCCACTGCTGAACATAGGCCTGCCCCAAAGATTGCCACAATGACCGGTCCCGCGCCACCCGCATCCAGCGGACTCCTGCGACCTTCACCTTCAACTTAAAAGTAATGCTGTGGCTTTATTAGTTTATCAATAACAATATTGCACCTGTACGTTAGGGTGGGTTAGGTATGGAATCAGTAATGTTGATTTTAAATGTGATAATATGTATGTATATGTACCTACGTATATTAATATTTCAGTTAAATGTCTATGTTCTACATTGTAGCACTGTTATTGTCTCCGTCCACATCAAAAATAAGTCGACACGTCTGTACAGTGCTGCCCTGTGATAACGCGAAACGTGTATAGATATATATGGCGTACCGCACACGTGAGTCTTCGCACGTTGATCTGATAACGGAATATTTATTGCCATACTTCTGTTGCTAATTGATGTTAATCCTCATTGAGCTGAGGAAACTGCAATCTAAAATGCAGTAAGAAAATGTGCAGTAAGCTTATTAATTATTATGAACTATATTTTTCCTTTGAAAGCCAAGGAATTATGCACCGAAAAAAATCTCTAAAATCCGCTAATGTTGACTTACCTGGGAAAAAATAAGCAGCCGTGTGGGGAGCATGCGGTAAATCGGTTTACGTCACTGCTATTTCGTACCGTCTGCGTATTTTGCCTTTAGTACACTTTGGTAGGTAGCCAAAGTTTCGTAACTAGCTTCGAAATGGGAATAAAATCCCAATAGGGCTTTAAGTCGGGACTTTGTAGCAAATCTGGCTACGAGAAGAGACAATGGAAAGTTATTCCCATTTCATAGCTAAAAGACGGGAAACCATATTTTCCATTTGGCAGCCAGCTACCAAATCTGGCTACCAAGCGGTACTAAAGGGTAGTTTGAGGCGTTTGAGCAGCGGTGTGGAGGCGTCACTGCGATTCGGTACCGTCACCGTTTTTTTAGAATTGGTGCGGTCGCACCTTTACATAAAATAGTACATTACGACACAAGTGCGAAAAACATGAAATTCGAAACGAGTGGCGATGTTTTAAAACACGACCGATAGGTAGTGTTTTAAATCGTCACGAGTTACGAATTTCGTTTTTGCACGTGTTTCGTACGACGTTTTTTAGTGCAGATGGCCCTCCGAAGTTTTGGACTTGACGTAAAATGACACACTTCTCGCACTAGAGCCTAAAAAAGGTGCCATCTGTACTAAAAACAATCATTCAGTTGAATTGAGAGCCACCTCCTTTTTTGAAGTTGGTTAAATAATATAGTTGTTTTCTAAATCGGACAAGCGGTGAAATTACGTGGCACTTGACTGTATGAATGGTTCGTTTTTGTTTTGATTTATTTTCCATAAAGACAATAGGTATTATGTTTTTCTCTTGCGTTTTCCTAATCAGAATGCAATACAAAATAATTGGCAAAGGAGAATACGATACGAATTATCACTACTTTTTGAAAGTATTGTAAGTAGTACCTAATTACTTAGGTATTTGTCGCTTTATAAATTTGAAATAAAATTATAAATATCAAAAGATCTTACTAAACTATAATACAACATACAATTTGTATATTATAATTACTCGCAAATTTGATAAAAACATCTCATCGAGAATTCGAGACACATAATATGGTAAACATGACGAAAATCGGTAGTTTCCATTAATAAACATTAAAAACATTTCCATATTTTGTTATGGTTTAAATAACCATTTCCGTAATAAAAATAACTTTAAGTTTTAGGGTTTCGTAACAAATAGATTTAGATTTATATCACTTGGCAAAATAAATAATGATACGGGACCGCCCGTTAAAAAAACGTCAACTACCTATATTGTTAAAATCAGAGTGTACCCTAAAACGTAATAAAAACTATTAGATTCGAGAAACCAATTATCAAAATACGGTGCTGAATGTGCCCTTATCGGATCAGCACTATTTTAGGTACAGTCAACAAAACATGCGCTCTACCACTTTTCGACTATTCAGTGGTAATAAAGTCGACCACATTTTTTGTCGACTGTACCCCTTTTTGACGACCAAATTTGCAACGTTAGCTATTGTATTGAATGATATCACATGAAGAATCCACGGAAAGGACATGTCTAAAGTAGGGGCATCGAAAGAAGTCGTTTTTGACAGCTCACAATAGTGTTGTGAAACGCTCGATTTTACCGTCGTAAAATTTTCAGTCAAGTGCGATAGGGCGTTAGATCTGGTACTTGCCATTAAAAATGTTTAATTAATAAAGTGTTAGGTACTGACTTAGAATCATTAGCAGACAGCGAAATTTTGGTGCCGGTGACGTCATAATGACGTAAAGTCGCATTTAGGTAGGATGTTTTATAGGACGGATAGGACGTGACCTCTATAAGCAAAATTCATAGCATCAACAACCTCTGTTAGCGAGAGCCTCTGTAAGTGGGATGACGTTTTACTTCAACCTAGTTAAGTGGAAAACTGGATAAGTAGAAAACCTGGATAAGCGGAACTAAACAGTCGGTCCCTTGCGATTCCACTTATCCAGTTTCCAATGTAATTATATTCTTAAATAGGGGCTCACGAGGACCTGTCGAAACCATGACAAACTTTTAGAAAATATGTGCGTACATACCTACTATTATAGCAATTATTCGTACCTCCATAAAAAAAGGTTTACTTATTTATTTCGATTGACGTATCGGTAAATTGCAGCAACAGTAGTAACATCACTATTCCGTACAGGCAACAATGAAGTTTGACATTTGCTCCTTTATACTAACTGTGAACATTTACAGAACTTCATGTGCAAACAAACTTCAAAAACGACTTCTTTCGATGCCTCTACTTCTGTAATTTGAATTGACTAGACTCTCGACTCTATATTTCCTTTTTTGTATTTTATTTTTTATGTGCAATTATGTATTAGAATAAGTGCCTAACGTGAGTGACCTCACAAACGGCCCCAATGGAAGGCCAGCGCTGGGCTGTAATTACAGGCCCCAGCTTTATGGTGAATTGAGGACCGCTTTGTGGCAAACTTTGTTTCTTGTCCTTTTAAAATGTGTGTTGTTAAGTAGTAGCAGTGTGTAGCCATGTATTGTCACAAACAAATATTTTTTCTATTCTTTCTTTCAAAAATCTTAATAAAACTTACTTTGCACCAAAAGCAGACCAAGACGGCTACCACGATCTTCTAATGCGATTTAGTTTAGACCTAATCTGATTCGCGATGTGTCAGTTCCATAATTCTGTTAAAAATCGTCATACCGAACCAAAACTGATAGTGGTCCCCAGCTCTGTCTTGTTTTCGGTACATTTGATAGTTTAGCCCGGAACCGTACCATCGCTTGGTAAACAATATTATAGTTGTAAAGGTGTTTGTGCGTCATACAACTTATTATAATATTCAATTGATCTTATAATCAGCGTGATCGTGATGTATTGTCATAGTCATAGGAATAGTTTTATGAAATCCATGCGTATTTTTTTCTATTAAGTAGGTACTTACTCATTACCGGTACCAGTATAAAGTAGGTAAGTTCTCCCTGCTTTCGAAACGCGAAATAGTATCCCGTGTTGCAACTGGTTACAAAATGGGACTTTTCCAGTTACTGATTTGTAGTCTGCTAGTGCTACCAAATCCGACTACAAGATGGGAAAGTTATTCCCGTGTATTTCATAGCTGGCTACCAAGCGCGAAACCATATTTCTCATTTGGAAGCCTGCTACCAAATCCGGCTACGAGATGGGAAAGTTATGCCTATTTCATAGCTGGCTACCAGACGGGAAATCATATTTCCCATTTGGCAGCCAGCTACCAAATCTGGCTATCAAACGGTACTAAAGGCCAGCACCGTATGCTTGTTTACACATCATCAGCCTATGTTAGTTCACTGCTGGACGCAGGCCTCTCCCACTAACTATGCGTACAGTACAGACGCATTATGAGGCAAATGCCCATAATCGCCACGCTGGGCAAGCGGATTGGCGATTGCAGCAATGTGTCCACCATGATGACGCTGCTGCCCATCATCAATCTTGTAGAATGGTCAGTGACACTTTAATCCCTTAGTCGACTCTTACGACACCCGCAGGAGGAGTTGGGGTGGTGACAAATGTATTCTTAATTCTTACTGCCGTCACCACACGGCAAATGCTTGTTTACCCGTGGTATAAAACCGCCCCTGAAGTCAGATGCCGTTGACTACACTTGTTTGTCTTTCAACTCTTTCAACACTGCAGTTTACCTCCACGTGACATCATATTTACATTTCAACAGCGGCGACAAAGGGTTACAAACACACAATACACTGATCTGTCATGTACTTTATCTACATAGAAATAAGGGTCATGTATGGTCAGTGAACTGTGTTGCCGTTTGTGCCAACAGTCGTGTTGTGATTCACGGCAGCACGTTCCTGAAAGACAATAGGAGATAACTCGGTGAATCAGACGTTAAAATTTAAAAGGCGGGTCCTAATCAGTCTGAAGTAAACTTATTTTCAGTCTTAACATTCGAATTATCTCTGAGTACAGTCGCCAACTCGCCTTCAGAGGCCCGTTTCTCAAAAGCTTGTAACTTGTAATACAAGTGGAAGTCTCTTTTTAACACTATTGATTAGATCTGGGGCCTGTTTCTCGAAAGCTTGTAACTTGTAGGTAATACAGTCGACGACAAAGATATCATTACGGTTTAAGAGCCATAAATATATTTACACGACCTTAATGTCAAGACAATAAAGTCGTGTAAATATATTTTTTGCACCTAAACCGTAATGATATCTTTCACGTCGACTGTACAAGCGGTAGTCCTAAACTAATTAATCGTAACGAGAAACGGGCATCAGGGGCCTATTTCTCGGGTGCCTGTCGTGTCGCATAACGTCGATTGTCCTAAAATTTTTTGGCCGAGAATGTATGGCATAATGTTACATGGCATACTACTTGTTTAGCCTACTTAATTTTGCGCATACACGTTTAAAATACCTACACCATATTTATTCTAATATTGATTACTCGAATGTCGAATGACCTAAAGCATAATAATCCTAATGTTCATTGTAATAAATATTGTTTTCCCTACTACTCGAACTGTCAATTTTCACTGCGCCTACTTTTATCATGTCCGAAATTTCATTCAAAAAGGCATTTTAATAACAACATGCAAAACATTTGAACAACAGGGTGAATGGTTAAAAAAAATGTTCAAGTAATAAACCAGGGTAAAACCGACGTGGATTGGTTAGGTTTCGAAACTAGGGCGGAGTGAATGGCGTAGTCTTTAAATACTTAAGTATTTTTAATCAATTGTTTACACATCCTCATACTTACAAAGCCAAAAAAAAGGGGACGGGGGGGCGAAGCCCCCCGCATTAAAAAAGAAATAATCTGAACATCCCTTACCTTAACCTGGATAGGTTCGTTAGGTACCTTTTATCCCTTAGAGCGGAAATAGAAGCCCCGCGCAGCGGGGCTTCGTCGACCGGTTCCCAGGTCAAAATTGCTCACTTAAATTCTTTGGACAACAGCGAATTATTTAGTAATAGTTAAGTATAAGGAATAAAAAAATATTTTTAAAGCTAGTTAAAGGTAGGTAATCACTATTAGTACATTAAATAGTAGGAACATCACCATTATGCACAATAATTTTTCGATACATATACATTAGACACGAAAATCATTAGGACAAACAATATTTAGGAACAACCAAGTTAGGATTAACAATTTCGGCATAGCAAAAATATGCGCAACAATGTTTATGCCATTCATTTTTCGGCGTAAAGTTGTTATGCGACAAATTTTTCGAAATAAAAATATTATGCCACCCGATATAGACCCCTATTTCTCGAAAGCTTGTAACTTATATAATTAATTAATTATACATATCCAAAAACGTTCAAAAATATGTCCCAGTGCACTCTAATTCTATGTAATAAGAACGTCGTAACATATTTATGAACGGATTCTTTCGATACTTATTTTTGCATTTGACTGTACATGACTGGACTGACATCTTTGGGCCCGTTTCTCGAACGCTTGTAACTTGTGATACGAGTGGCTGTCTCTTTTTAACATCATTAATAAGATAAGAATTTCCGCTTGTATTACAAGTTACAAGCTTTCGAAAAATAGGCCCCAGATATATCGGAGAGGCCACAGTGCTTAGAAATATTTTGGCATGCACTCTAACACCATGCCAATAGAGGCCTAGCCAAGATTCCATTCTTCAATTGTATACGATAAAAGTGATAAGTCACGTGACCACAATAATGTATGGAAATGAATCTGTCATTTCTGACACATTCTGTTAGCGTCTGTATTTTAAATTGTATCTGTAATTTATCTCTGTAGATGTAAGAATGTATCTTATTGTTCTGTGTGTATATGTAGTTGTGCAATAAATGTTTTTTCTTACCTACTTTTCTTTCTTTCTTTCATTCCCAAATGTTTATAACAACTTAGCTCTTATCGTATAGGCGATTGCTGAAAGGCATCTTGGCTAGACCTGCTGCTCCGCTATGCTATTCTCTTATTCACACATTCGACGCTGCGTTCATCAACGAGCTCGACGTCGAGACAGCCTTGTCTAAAATCCTAGCTGTTTTATTTGACATTAGGAATCGAGGCTGTGAGCGAGGTTATGGGCGAGTTCGTCGCTGTTTCGCGTTAGAGAATACGAAGTTCGTACATTACACGTCAAACTCTCGACGCAATGTAGTTCCAGCTCACGCCGCATTCGCCGCCGAGCACTAGTGTCGT
>JALPQI010005070.1:0-57394 GCA_025490895.1 Thaumatotibia leucotreta | reverse complement strand
GATGTACCAAGATAGGGGAGAAGGGGGGTACTTTCGAACACAACCCGGGACCGCCGAAAATTGGATGCAAAATCGAACGAGCCGACTTGTCACATACGCGATTAAACCTGATTGTGATATAGGCTCGCGGGATAACTGTTGATTTGATTTTATGTAACAGCGTCTGTTTGTACGTTTATTGCTTGTAAATTCCGTCGGAATCGAACTGCGAGTATAAAATTGGCGGTTAAACGGTTATGATCGTGTGTGGATTTCGGTTATCGACTGACGATTATTTAGGTTTCGGGTTCTGTTTAGTGAACAATCTCGGAAAGCGGTTTAATGTAACAGCTTTAACGTTACGCGCTAGACTGTTATCTTTGATATGATATTCTGATTATACTGATTCGAACAGGAAAACGATTCCGGATATCACATCGAATGAAATAAATAGCTGTTCTGTTCAGGCTTACTTGCATTGATCAATATTTTAAAACCTTGTTTTAAACGTCAGATTAATACTCGTAAATGATATACATATATTATGTATATATGAGTATAAACGAAAATAACAGTCTATAAAAATTTGAAAGTGTTTGTAATAATAATTATATTGTACCGTACTTTACGGTGGATTTGTTATGTTATTAACATGCTTTAAATATGTCTTGCCTAAAAATATCTTGTAATTTTTTTTTATCAGAGAAATTATGTAGTAAATACCTATGGTAGTAGTAGTAGTAGTAGTAGTAGTAGTAAGCACTTTATTGTACACAAAATAAAATTCGACACAATCATAAAAAAAAAATATTACAAGGGCGAGCTTATCCCTATAAGGGATCTCTTCCAGCTAACCTTAGAGTAACTGAGTTGGAGAGTAAAATAATAGGATAGACAAACATACAATGTACAACAAGTATACCCAGGAAGAAAAGAAAAACATGTATATTAATTATATACCATAAATAAATCCTATATAAATAAATATCATTCTAAAAGATAAATACGCATAAGTATATATATATGTGTGTGTGTGTATATATAAGTATATATACAGTATTCAACCTAATCAAACTATATTGGACAGCCAAAACTTCTTCAAATTAACCTTGAGTGATGCTACAGACTGGGATTGCCTAAGTGACAGGGGCAGCTCGTTCCACAGCTTCACAGCGTACACCGTGAAAGACTTAGAGTAAATACGGGTCTTATTAGAAGGTATAGCTAACGTAATGTTGGTACTCGAACGCAAACGGTTATACAAACAAAAGTGATTTCGAGGAAAATTAACCGGTTTGAATGAGCAGAAACTTCCAACATGACAAACAAGTTACAATAAGGAGTGTAAATAACAGACTTATAACATAACCCTCGGAAAAATTCAAAATCAAACAAAACACTCCGGCCATTACGCGAACACGAAACACATTCCATCCGGAGAACTTTGCAGCACCCCCTCTCATACGTCCAATAAATAAGGGGGGCGCAACAAAAACTCTACGGAGCATCACCTCCGCGTCACCCTGTTCAGATTTCATTATCATAAAGAACTGGAGGCCTTAAAACCCCCTACAGTGTAAAAGGTGACGTATACCGACCATTTTTGTTAAAACTTTACAAACACTCCAATCCGCCCCAGGTTACTCTTTCTTTAAGTAGGAAGAGGGAGGCAGGGTAGCTCAGCCTTGCCTGGTGGGTTGGATTCCCTAAGCGGGCCGGTCCCCGCGTCGAAATGTGCCGTAAATCGTCATAAAACTGTCTGGATCCATGATGTGACGCTGCCCCGGGGTAATTAGAGCACAATTTATAGTTTTGCCCGGTCTCCCCTTTGGTCGGCACCCGGCGACTGTTTCGACAGTTTTTTGTTTCGCTCTCGGTCATTACTCGCATATTTTCAAGGAAGTTTCGCTCATATTTTCAGTTTCTACGGATTTTATTTTAATGTGCGGTTGTGACAACTTCTTGAATTGATAAATGTATTTCACACAGAAAATAGAGAGAAGAAAGAAATTCAAGACCAATTTTTTCAAAAAACATCTTTGAATTTTAGTTTTTTTCAGTTGACAATTCGTAAATTAAAAGTTATACATGCCTTAAATTTTTTTTATACTATGTCTCAATTCAGTACGACGACGGACGAGCAATACATATATCTAACTTGGTCATATCTTTGTAAAACGTATGTTTTCAAGTTAGTGAGCGAAGTGAAGCTCGGTCGCCCAGTCACTAAGTCTTTATCTGGCAATATACGGCACATTATTTTTTGTCACATTTGACTGGTTCGAGTCCCGACTGAGGTAAGCGATTTTTCATAAATCCTTAAATGCAGAATTTACTGTTTTTAAAAACAAAGCAAAATCTCCCTTACACAAAATGTCCTATTTACAATATTTAACGTAGGTACCTAGTTGTCATCCATGTGGACGTGGCATTCGTTTTTTTAAACACCTATATCGCTTAGTACCCATATCGCAGCCTTTCATCGAGCTTTCCGCAGGTCGATTTACATGAATATCCCTGAATGTATAATTATTTAAAATAAGAAGCTTACATCATTGCTGTCCATAGTGTCCATCACTGGTGCCGTCACCTCACTAGAGTACTGCACTAAAATTAAAGTTTATGCACAAACTTCACTGTTATGTTTGTGAGTAATGTCTGAGCCGCTACATTTCTCCAACAAGGTGACTCGGGAGACGGCCGTGATTTGTGTCTCTCGACACGATGTTTTCGGAACTTCGGGGCGTGATGCATGCTCGTAGCTGTGTGATTTGATTATAATTCAGTTAGTCGATTGTGTTTCTATCAATTAAAACTAATACATCACAATATTAGCCTATTTCACACAACTGCCTGCACCACAACACCGTTTGGTGACGGCAGTAAGAATACATTTGTCACCACCCCAACTCTTCCCGCGGGAGTCGTAAGAGTCGACTAAGGGATTGAAGTGTCACTGACCATATTTTGATTTGATTGATGACGGGCAGAAGCGCCATCATAGTGGACACATACGATAAGCGACGAGTCACGTGACCATAATAATGTATGAAAATGATCACGTGACTTTTCGTACGAATCTGTCATTCTCATACATTTAATACTTATCGCTTATCGTATACGATTGCAGAATGACATCTTGGCTAGGACTGCTGGCCTTGTACGGTCGAGGAATTTTATTTACTACCCATTTCGTACCTTGTCATAGTAGCTATAACATGACAGTCCTAGCAGCTTTCATATTGATTGTCACTGTGACAAGGTATGAAATGGGTAGGAAAAATTCCTCGACTGTACTTATTGCCGAATAGACGACACGACACATGGTAATTCATGGTCAGAAACAGCACAATAACTTCTCTATCGATGGCAAAACGTAACCCAACTAGTTTTTTAACATAAAACCCGTAAAGCAATACTTTTCCCAAACAACTCCAAAGACAAACAAGTCCACACATGCTGCAAACGCGAAGCCAAAACAAAGCATTTTAATATCTCCACAATATCATGAGATCCTTATTTATAATAGCAATAACATCGTTCAATAATGACGGAACCATATTTCGACCAACATAGCTTGACCCTCGCAGCGTTGAAGAATCTCATAAGGCTTCAAAAACTGCAATCGACGATTTCCCTCTTTATTACACTTACATCTCCATACACAAGTGTAACAGAGATGAAACACAGACAGTAACCCTTAAGGGTAGGATTCTACATGAGGGGTATAGAATTATTGGTTGTTTCGGGCGATATTCGCGATTTATCGCTTAGTTCATGTTCAGAAGCCAGTCACGTAGGGACGGGTGTCCGTCAGAGCATGATAGCATGATTTGGACGTGACGGGAGGCGATGAGGCCATTGGTATTCGGGGGTGGAAGCGATAACACATCTAATCTAGGTGTACACGGTTGTGATAGTTTAAGGCATGTGTGGATTTGGGAGGAAATGGTTCAGTGTTGACACCCGGAAAAATAGGTTCTTAAAAGCTTGGAACTTGTTAGATAAAAAGTCTCTTTTGAACACCACTAATTAGGTTCTTATACACATTACTGCCGGGTGGTGACGGCAATAAGAATACATTTGTCACCACCCCAACTCCTCATGCGGGTGTCATAAGAGTCGACTAAGGGATTGAAGTGTCACTGACCATTATTTGATAAAAGATTGATGATGGGCAGCAGCGTCATCATAGTAGACAAATTACTGCGATCGCCAATCCGCTTGCCCAGCGTGGTATTGGGCATTTACCTCCTAATACGTCTATGCGCATAGTTAATAGGAGAGGCCTACGTCCAGCAGCGGACTATCATAGGCTGATGATGTGATGTGATGATGTGCTTATGCTTACAAATTATAGAATGACTTAAACAACATTTATATTTATCGAAGATTGATGATATTGATGAGCAGCAGTATCATGAATCACATGTGGACATACTACTGCGATCGCCAACCCGCCTGCCCAGCGTCTGCGTTAGGCTAAGAAGAGGCCGTTTACCAGCAGTGAACTGATATAGGCTGTATAGGCTGATGATGTGAATGCACAATGTACTTACTATTACAAATCAAAGTCATGTTTGTTAAAAAACATTAAATCATTCACCATTTCCGCGACGACCCCACAACGCTGACAGCCACAAGTCCTTTAAATCTATATCCACATTCCTAAAGCCAGTAATTTTTCTCCGGAACAAAGTCTGCTAATTAAAGTGAACGTCTGAGGTAAATCTGCGCGGCTTTGGTTGCCATACTCGCCACGCGGCACTCGCTCTCGCCTCGGCCGTGTAATGTGACCTCTGCGTTGATGAGAAGTGGGTATGAAGTTGAACAAGATATGAGTCTCGACATCGGTTAATTCTGGGTTACTTGCGATTTGCAATCGAGTTGAAAGCGAAGCGAGCGCGAAGCAAGTTCCTCGCGAGTCCGTAACCAATTCGCCGCGAGTGCGTCGCGATTTCGACGCGAGCACGCAACGAATACATTGCGTACTCAGTAGAAAATCTCTGAGACTGATCAGCAATATCTGCATCTTGGATAGGCACTTATATAATGGATTCCGACGAGGAAACACTTCTGAGTTCTGTCAGCGATGAAATCGCGACGCATTGAAGTCCATCAATTCTATTGTCGTTGACTGAAATGTCAATCCAATTTTAACTCTATGTCTTTGGAATCTTTGGATACAATTTAGGGGAAAAGAAATCCTAAAAATTACACTCATTTTTTGAACTTTCTATTCTGTGACCGCCATACACAATGTATGAAAAATGGTAACTGAATGGAAAAGAAATCTTGGGTTTAGAAAATTCTCCTATCTGTTGGCTTATGATGGTACCACATCTAATCGTTTGTCGACGTTGCCGTCGCGTTCTAACAAGTATACGAGTGCGAAAGTGACGGGTAGCACTATAATTGGATAAAACGGGACCATCATAAGCCACCAGGATCGAATGAGCTCGTGGCTCTAAGTGGAAATCTTATTCAAAGTTCCAAATTTAAAAGAAAGTCGGAGGGTCAATTTTTTATTTTTATTTGAAATGGGCTTACTCATGGCCACAGAGTAGCCAAGGGCAGAGACGTGGCCTACGATGAAGCGAGTTCGTCTAGAAGGTGCCTGTTCACCCTTAACTTGAAGGCTGACGGGTTATATGAAGTCGGAAATACAAGGTGCCCACGAGGAAAGGGAAAAATTCTAACAGCATATTCCTAAGACTAAAAGAAGCAAAAAATGTAAAATGAGTGTCGGTCAAATCTGCAAAAAATTTTTTTTTATGTTTTGAATGCACAAAAAAATGGTTTTATTGATCAAACTTTCGCAAAAAATGCCCTTTGACTTTTTTTTTACATTTGCTAGGTAATTAAAGATATTTTTGTTCATTTGATGTCTGTCAATTAAGTATGACAAGACTAAGGCAACATAGTGACAAAATTGTTTCCTAAAATGCGTTTATCATAGCGTAACGGTCTAAAACGGTTTTAAGAAAAAACAAATTTTCTCTTTAAATAGACTGAATGAATACAGAAAGCTTCATATGACATTTTTAACTTCAAAAATCAGAAATCCGCTGTTGAATTTTTTCCCTTTCCTCATGGGCACATTGTATAGATGCCAGCAATAAAAAAACTGAAAAAAATGGCCCCTAATATCCAGACCCATCTTCATTGGTTACCAGTGTCGCCACCTCAACGCTCGCCCCTCGACAACAGCAGCAAAGGACGTATGAACACTTTTCTTTTTTAATCGCGCTAAGTCTGATTTACGCGGCTCGAGATTTGTTGGGGACGAACACGAGATGCTAATGGCCTGTGTATATCTCGGCTCCGCTGACAGCGAGGTTTTACTACAAGGAACGTATGAAGGTAGATACGAAGTATGTACAATCACAGTTTATTCTATTCTTTTCTTTCTAATAGTATCTTATACCAGGGACCGGTGATTTTTCCATGTTGTTTTTCGTTCTTCGTTCTTCGGTATATAAATTGTAAGTTAATGAAGTAATTTAAAAATACGATGTTGTAAATCACATAAAATATTGAGTTTGTAGTACATAAGAGTATAAAACTTTTGTCATCACACTTGCTTTCTAAGCGCGCCATTGCTTGCATGCAATCATGCATCGCAGGAGTAATAATATAATTATATAAATATACCTATATAAATACATTTTCTCTTATAACTTATTTTTTTGTCCGCAAGTGTGATGAAAAACATTGTATGCATGACGGTCGGTAAGATGCATACTAACTCGAGTCATTAAAAACCGCCTACGGCGTCGGGCTTCTAACACTCTTGTTAGCAATACCGTACTTACCTCCCTAGATGCACACTTAGATACTATTAAAATATTGGGCTTTTTCGAGGGTTTTCTAATAGTACATTTCCTAATCGACAATCACCCGAGTTAAAAAAAAGTTTTTGCACGTGTAAGGGACGATTTTTTTCAGAACAAGTGCATCAAAAAGAGAAATTACGCGCTTGAAGCGTGCGCAAAGTTCGTTTTTGCGCACTAATTAGGAAACACATATTTCGTGGTTTTTCTAATGAAGTGCCCGCGACGAACATGCATAATTTTAACCACGTATTTCTCAGGCAAAAATGTTGTATGCACATTGCATTGTATCATAGAGCTATATTTAGTTTACCCCCTGAACCTACTTCAAGTAAGGCTTGGTTCATTACAAATGAGTCTGATCCGAACTGCCAGGAAACGAGAGTAGTTCTAGTGTGAGTCGTTCTATATGATTCGTCTAATCTTATAGTTTAGTTTTTGTGTCCTAGTCTAAGTAGTAGTACTAGACAAAGATTTTAGCGGAAACACGAACGTTTCCAATAGAGATTCTAAGAAAAAAGTATTTATTTAATTTCGGTAAGTGATCGACGCTCAAAAACCTTTCCGCTCCATCGCTCGTACGAACTTCAATTCATCCGTAACAATCTTAGTCAAAACTCCGAAATTACCCCTCAAGCGCACCAATCAAAGCCAGCTCATTAAACTCTGGTAATATTTTAAAACCATTAAAACGTATCCAAGCAAATCAAACGGCCAGAGTTGGCCAACATTCGGCGCGTTACTCATCGGAATCGGAGAAGTTGTACGACCTGTTGGGAGATAAATCGAGGGGCTCATAACTGTATATCAGACTCGTCCATCCATGGGGTAATTAAACGTCTTAAATGGTGCCCGTGAGTGTGGAAATCTAAATTACTGAGTCGGAGAACGATTTTGGTTTCAGTGAAAGTTGGAAAGCCTAATGTGAGTTTTTACCCATGTTACCTACATTTGACATTAAAAGTATTGCAAAAAAATAAGCATCTTCGAAATAAGTATATTATCCGTCTAGATGCTTTAGGTATATACCCAGATTTTTTTTTTATGTTGGCACAAAAAAGTGGCTCCACTCCACCTGATCGTAAGTGAAAAGTAGAGCCCAAAGCGCGGCGGCAACGAACAGGAGACAAGCAGTAACCTGTCAGTTGCCACCGCCTTGCTAGCCCGCTAGATGCTTCTTCTTAGATAGAAAAGTCAAAGCAAATAGCTGATATCTCGAGTTCTAGCCCAACAGTTGCAGTAATTTGAAACTTCGGAAACAGTAAAGGTTTATACGAGCTTTCATTTGACATTCCAGTTCCACATTTCGTAATAATGATGGAGTAATTAAACTAATATAGGGACACTTTTTGACTGATTTATTTCGTTACTTTTTTTACTTTTTTATCGGAATTCAGACATTACCTCCTTACAGACAGTAATTTCGTTCGAACGAATTTCAAAAATCGCTACCGTGTTTCGCAGCCACTCGTGAATTTGAACAATAATCCTAAAAGAAACTTTATATGAAAAGTTATCCAGAAAATACAGTTTGTCGTGAATACGTTTATTCGTTTAAGCGGGTAATTAAGTGAAATATTGTTATCACCGCGGCCGGCACAAAACTTCGCAACTGCCTTAAACTTAAGCTGTGGCCAACCTCTGGGATGTTAACTCGAATTGTTTTTATTAATAATTATTTCTTTTCTTTCTATTAGCTTTACGATTTATTTTAAACGTGGGCATTGAATGTCACAAAATAATAATTGGGTCTAATTATTTATTGATTCGTATTATGAAATACTGGCTCATTGAATATGGGTTTTTTAATTCCTTAAGGTTTTGACTGCACTTTTTCAATCTTCGTTATGTGTTTTAAAAGGTTTTCACCCTTTTATTCAGGTAAACGGAACTACTTAATTAGGAGGCCAATTTAATTGACTTCTGGCAAAGAAAGATAAATACATTGAATTAAACTTTCACGATCATCACTCATATTTTAAAGACAAAAGGTTTTTAAAAACTTTAAAAACTTAAATTGACTTATTTTAGAGAATATTCGGTAGAATTAAGATTATGCGGGAATTTATTGAAACTATTGTTGCTTACTAGGGAATTAAGCATTGCAGGTTCCTCAAATAGATTTGAGCCCCACTTATTTATAAAACTTACAAGTTGTATTGCTAGTACCCACAACACAAGCCTTAATTAAGCTTACCGTGGGACTAGGTTAATTTGTGTAAAATGTCTCAAGATATTTATTTATTCATTATTATTAATTTATAATTTATGCGTTTTCCCTTTCTACCAAACTCAAAATATCAAATTGATACATAAGGGCAAACTAATAATTGGCTGTTGGCTGTTTGATGGACATTTAGTCGTTTATTAATGCATTGGTTTTGGTAGTTTCAATTTTTTTTATATGTGGCAAAGATAGACAACTGAGCTCTCAACCCACCTGATGGGAAGCGGGAACTGAGGCCCATGGACATAGTGACAAAAAAATCGCCTATGCGCTGCCTACCCTGAGGACTTAGATGGATTACCTCTATGCCAGTAATTACACCGAGTATCTCACCCCCAAACCGGAACACAGTACCTACTATTTAGCGGCAGGTTAACGGGTAAGACGATGGTAACTATCCGGGCCTATCCTGCTCCAGGAAATAGTTAGTGTAATAGTTTATTGACAAGATTTTCAAAAAGGTTGCTTACTACTGCATCCAATGCGCTTGGCTAAGTAATCTTCGGCGAACCTTGGCCATTTAAGTCACATTTGCGCCTACCGGGGGCAATTAGCCTGATAATAAGTTTACAACTCGACTTAACTTAAATTTACTTAAGTTACGACCACTATCGTTGCATTGGGCGGGCCTCCTATTTTTTTTGCTAAAGGGATATTAAGAGGTGGTATGCAAATTTCAGTTACTATGCTAAGAAAACTGATAAAACTGCAGAGAATAGTCTCATATTTGTAGGTATTACAAACTTGTGCTTCGGAAAATCGACCTTTTAAATAAGAACATTTTAATTCTCCGTTATTTTTCTAGAGATAAATTTGTAGAAAATAAAAAAATACTAAGATAAGGGATGCTTTCCATAGTCTGTAGGTATCAGTACTCGTACTTTAGAATTGTGCTTTTTGAGGTCCTAAATAAAAGTTTATTTTTTTGGAATAGTAATTTAAGCTAAATTAATAGAAAAAAACTTTGTTTAATACAGATAGCGAGTTAAGAAAAACATTTTGCGCTACCTCTGAATAAAACAAAGTTTTTGTAAATAATAAATGTTGGTTAAAATATATTAATGTATAGAAAATCTTCATAATACTGAGCTTTAACTCTTCGTACGTCCATAGATTGAACTTATAATCGCTAAAATGCAAATTAAAGCTTGTGGTTCTAAATACAGTTTAAAAAATACGTTATTATATTAGGATTACGGAGGCGTACCTATGCCTCCGTATACCACCGTCCCTCTTGTTTCCTATAAGAATAGGATTATTTTGCTATGATTAGACCGATCTAAAAATCATAACTGTTATTAATGCCTACATCAACTTTGGGCCCAAAGGAAAGTCGGACTATAAATAATGAAACGAACACACGTAAACAGCAGCAACATTTTAATCAGAACACGGAATATTTATACCAGCGACTGTTATTTACAGAACTAATGCAGTGGAAGAATTCTTTGAGTGACGCATAGCGCCATCTATCGTCGAGCGGCGTGACTAGCGTACGAATCGCCGCACCACCCGCCAGATGTCGTCGTGCTATGCTGACTGTCACCGAGACATATTTATGGACAAAAAACGGCGTTCTCCACAAACGGAATGGGTTTTAAATGACTGGGTGAATTTGCGCGCGATCTCACGAATTTGTATGCAGATTTAAGGAGAAAGATGTCTGAGGAGACAATGTGTTTTTTCGCTCGTGCAGACAGATTTGTTATTTATTTGCCGTGCGAGTTTGCTTTTATTTTATAAATCTTCCGCACTCACACTTATTACTCGTTCTGGAGAGATTAACGGTGCTGTTTATTTATGACAAAATGTTGCGTCTCCTCCGGAAAACACCTAGAACAAAGTTACGTAAGCAAAAGCCTCGGTCCATCAATTAGATTTTTTACGACCCCATTTTTCTCGTTATTTAAATGTAATCAAATTAACTTAAGTAGTTCTTCGAAATGCAACATTCTAAATGGGTTCCGTTAGCCATTTTCATAGAACACAAACCAACGTGAAGTTATCTAAATTAACATTAATAAAACAGAACCCATAAGCCCCATAACTTTAACTACGACACTCAGCGCCCCGAATTTCCGCAAATACACATAAAATATCCTAGGAGGTACAAAGTCCTTCAACAAACCTTAACTATAGTCTATGCTATGACAGACGTTAGGGAGGCAAAAGTCCGGGCCCCGTCATCCCATAAATATTAACCGTCTGAGACATTGTCAACCGTCCACCCTAATTTACTGCTAGTAATTAGGAGTTTGCACTTTGCTCGAAGCCATTTGCTTCGATCGCGTCATAAATCGACTTTAATTTCCCACGTACTGGGAATAATGATCGTCTTTGTTTAGTTTTTAAAATGCTTTCTCTGTTTCCAATTGAAAAAGTTTGATCTTTGAGAAACGATGTTTTAGAATTTTGTCAAACGAGGTTGCAAGCGACACCTACTGGTTTCACTTGTTACTTTTTCAACGGTACCAAGATGCTTCGGACAGAGTATTGGCTAATAAGTTTTGGTAGGTTTCGAAAGATGGCGCTTATATAAACATGACAATTTTACCTTTTCTCTTTGTTGTATCGTTTATACCATAGACATATAAAATTGATAGACCGAGTCTATTTTATCTGTGGGTGACGCCGGCAATGCCTGTCAACGATCTTTGTTTGGGTATACTAGTGCACCTAAACCGCAAATAGTAAAAGTGATTAAAATAAAGCTTTTCATGTATATTTCTGTTCGATAAGTGCACGGAATGTGATAAAAGTGATGACTTGTGTGGTTCCAGGGTGTAAAAACCGCCAGGGTTACCTGAATGAACAAAATAAAGACATTACGTTTCACCGGCAATTTAGTTTTGACTTGAATTTTAAGATTTCGAACCTTATTAAGGTAAAAGTAACTGAAAATCTTATTCAATATTTGTTGTCGGATACATATGTGTAGTTTTGTGATTAAACCATTTGTATTTACATTCGTAATGTAATTATAAATAGTGGGATTCAAACATTTGTATCGCATAGTGTGGTACTTAAGAGACCGATCGTGATATCGATAAATGTATTGATAGTCAACTCAAAAATGAATCGATGTTTTTAATGTCCAACAGGTTTCCACTGGACACTGAACAAAGGCTATTATGGGTCAAAAATATCAAAAAGGCAGACGACTGGTACCCTAAAGAGTATTCAAAAATATGCTCCGCACAATTTTAAGCTGTTGTTTCAGGCAAGGGTACGCGCATAAGTGATTACATTCTGACGTACTACCCACCATATTTGGTAATCATCCAATGTCATGTCAACCAGCAAGTAAATTAAATTTAGTTTAATAATGACGCTCATGTGATACTTGTGTAGACTGATTAATTTAATTATAAAGAAGCCATCATACCAAAATTGTTAGGTATGCTTTAAGGAATGATAAGTCCATAAAACATGTTATAATGAGAGTTTTCTGAAATCACCAGGGCGGGAGCAGGTCCAGAAACTTGTTTAAATTCTGTTTATAGTTTCTGGTTTAAATATTTTGTATGAGTTAAAAAAAATACATAAAAATTTTTAAACTTTATTTAAAAAAAAAAAAAACATTTACTTAGTCTTTCTTTGGGGCTAGATAATTGTGTTTCTTAGCGGGACCTTACGGCTAAGTGGCGCCAACTAGTGGCATACGTTTTAGGAAACCCTCATTATGACATTTTAATTAAAGAAAATATTTCGTTAACTTTGTGATTTTATTTTTATCCTAAAATGTAGATGTTGAAATCACGATCGAAGAAGATCGTGATTTTCAGTAGGAAATAAGGTTTATTCCTACTGTATTCGCTACCTAATTTGGTAAAAATATTATTATTGACGATAAAAGTATACGATTGAAGACTGGACATCACTAATAGTAATGACATTTTATCTAGTCAGGTTGGTAGCATTGTTCAAGAAAATGGAGTCGTTGATGGAGTTCACGACCAAGTAGAGCTACTTTATTTGTCTCTTTTTCCTTATGGAATACGTCTTGAGATGGGGTGAAGGATGACAATAGTTTGTTCATGTATGTCTTAATACACGGAATCTTCCCTATATTTTATCTGTGGTTTATACATTTTTGCTGATTTCGCATTAGTAATTAAAGTAGTCTTTATTTTTTAAAGATTAACAAAAATAAAAAGCATTATTGAATTGTATGATTCGCGAACTTTCCAAAAATGTCAACTAAACGCAGCTTCACTTTCCCGCGATATTTTTGACAATGACAATGACAATCTAACCTCATCGCTCAAATAAATAATCAAATAAAGTAACCTACTTTCCGGCTTTTCATAATTGTTTATTTACATACAAAACGTATTTTCACTGAAAATTCCAGTGTAAAACCTAGGTAATCCAAAGAACAATGGATCCTTTCGAAATAGAGTTCATTGGCGAGAACAGAATAGTTAGTATTATACCAAATTTCACTTACGACAAAATCTACTTGATTTGTGGCGAGTTTGGTCCTTTCCGGGCCGGTTTGCCAATGAATGTGCCGCTGTGGCTGGCTGTGATGCTCAAACAGAAGCAGAAGTGTCGAATGGTGCCCCCGGACTGGATGGACATCGAAGTTTTAGAGAAAATTAAGGAAGAAGAAATTAGATCCAGGTTAGACTTATCGCATCACACTATCAGCCTATATCTGTCCACTGCTGGACAACGGCGTCCCCTTAGCCTATGCGTATGGACGCATTAGGAGGTGAATGCCCATAATCGCCGAGCTGGGGAAGCGGGCGATCGCAGTAATGTGTCCACTGTGATTTATGATGCTGCATCATCAATCTTCGATAAATAAATGTCCAGTGACCCTTTGCCGACTCTTACGCCACCCACGGAAAGAGTTGCGGTGGTGACATATGTATTCTTGCTGCCGGCATCACTTATACTTGTTTAGAAAGTGTAAAATTTTGTAACAAAGCAGCATATTTGCATAACATTTTTGTTTTTAGTGTGTTTTCAAATTATTTTTTATTTTCATGTGTGTTTACCAGATTATATATTTATTATTATATAATTTATTAAGATTATATAATTTTAATACAAAAAATTTTTAAGAGATTAGTAGAAAACACTCCTCTGCCATTTCTTCTATGTAACAAACAAAATAACCTTGCTATTCCAGATTTTTCACCAAAATGCCAAACGAACACTACATGGTAGAAGCCAAGTTAATCCTAGGCACAGCCCCCGAGGATGTCCCCCAAGCATCTGAAATCAAAACCATAATAAAAGACATCTGGGACATCCGTATGTCAAAGTTACGGACGTCTATGGATGCACTAATGAAGACTGGTGGGAGTTACGGTCGGCTGGATCATCTGACGATGATGGAGATCAACTCGGTAAAGCCTCTGTTGCCGGAAGCCATGGACGAGTTGCATAGGATACATATGGTGAGTGTTTAAATTTGCAACTTATGTTTGCATAAGTTGCATAATGCTTTTAAGTTGCAGTTATGCAAACATAAGTTGTAGTTATGTCATAATATAAGGGCTGATTTTTCAATCTCCATCTAAAAGTATTTATTGGACAAATCCCTTCTGTGAACAGTTTTAAAAACAGACTTGACAATTATTTAAAAAAACTTGTACCTAACCAAAAATAAACTTTCATTATAAAAACAAGTGCAGTGATATACACGCATCAGCAAATAGCTGCTAGTGTATCAATTAATATAATAATAATATAAAATGTTAGCTCTACTTTTTTCCTCATAAGTTCAGAAAAGTATAGTTATCATTTTAACTAATGATTACTTTTATTTGGATTATGAACCTGTCCTAATACAATTTAATTTTACATGCTTTCCTACAAAAAGTACAAAGGTATAGTGCCATTAAAATTTGCATGTATCTTTCTTCATATCCGTTAACTTGACAAGCTAAAAAAAACATACAATCTTGTCTCTTCACCTACGTTTACAGCAAAGAAATTGGCTTTAAATAAATTACAAAAGTGGGATCTAAAAATATATGCATTGCCAAGTTAAGGGACAAAATACATTATTTTATTGAAAATGACACACTAAAAACAAATTATGAATGAAAAATAATTAGTGTGCTGTTCTAAATTACACCAAATTCATTACAATATGCCTAGAATTATTATCCAGCAAACAAAATTCTTAATAAAATAGTACAAAAAAAATTTAGAAATTAGGCAAGATGAGTTGACAGGCCATAAAAAATTCAGCAGCCTATGGGTAAATCCACAAGACTGTAGCGAGAGCTACCAATTCTTTTGTATGTTCTCATATTAATTAAGGGTCCACATATCTACCTACAGGGCTAGGCTAGACGCACGGAAACTCAACTTTGATTAATTAATTTTAAAACATACAAAAGAATTGGTAACTCTCGTTACAGTCTTGTGGATTTACCCCTATGTGACTAATACTAACTTTAAAACATTTCCATTCACTTTCCAGATGACAGCGAAGAGCATTCCCTCCTCAAGTCTGAACACCAGCACGTTCAGCCAGTCCGGATCTCAGAACTTATGAAGCTAAGCTGTTAATCTCTTCTCATAGATCTAAGTCTCTTTATCGTTTTTATTATAGCATGATAAGATTCATTCGAGGTAGTTTTTTTTATGCATACCAAGTCAATATTCCAGATTTAAGGAGTCACACATAGAAGCATTTTTTATAATTTTCATGTGCATTTTAATATAAGAATTGGGACATTTTAGGCGCGTGGACATACCTGTATTTTTGTGGATGGTTTCGCATACAATCACATTAAAAATTAAGTTGATATCCAGTCTGAAATATCGTCACATTATTTAAAATTACAAAATCAATTGAAGCCTTTATACGTGTCACAGCAAATATTTTTTGTGTGAGGTATAAAGCAATAGACAATTTATAAACATTTGCTGTAATAAACTTGTAATAAAATGTGAGTGAGTTCAGTAAATCGTCCCACTTTGTAGTTTGTCATAAAGCCGCGTTGTCAGTTTATTCATATGAAGATACAAGGAAATCTCGTCTTTACCGTAAGCGACAAAGTGGGACGTTTTACTAAAAACTAACATTGTGGACACATTACTGGGATCTCCAATTCGCTTGCCCAACGTGGCGATTATGGGCATTTACCTCGTAATGCGTCTATACGCATAGTTAATAGGAGAGGCCTACGTCCAGCAGTGGACTGAGAGGCGGATGATGATGTTGCCGCGAAATAGGTCATGCTTTTATTAATATAGACAATATAGTTAATAAATGACGACAGGTATTGTGCTAAGTTCCTGTACCCTGCGGCACGATTACTCAATCATTACACGACTGCCAAAAGGAGAGTATATGTGTTCAGCCCCTATGTATGTTTCATATTTTCTTTAAACGCGCAGATCTTCGCGACCGCTAATTACACGACTGCCAAAAGGAGAGTATATGTGTTCAGCCCCTATGTATGTTTCATATTTTCTTTAAACGCGCAGATCTTCGCGACCGCTAATTACACGACTGCCAAAAGGAGAGTATATGTGTTCAGCCCCTATGTATGTTTCATATTTTCTTTAAACGCGCAGATCTTCGCGACCGCTAATTACACGACTGCCAAAAGGAGAGTATATGTGTTCAGCCCCTATGTATGTTTCATATTTTCTTTAAACGCGCAGATCTTCGCGACCGCTAAACCGTTTTTATTGGTGTAAGGTATCATTAGAATCCTCGCGACGTCGCGGGTAACATAGGATATGTGACGTCACGTTAAAAACAATATGGCGGCCTAAACATTAATAATAATAAATACTCTTTATTGTTCACCAGAAAATAAACAAATAAAACAACAGACAAAAGAAAACTAAAACAGTGGTAGACAACAGGCGGTCTTATCGCTAATAAGCGATCTCTTCCAGACAACCTTTGGGTAATGGAAACTATCACAATTACATTTAAGAAGTAGGCAAATCAAAACTGAGAACATAAAAATAATAAAAGCCAGGCTATAAACTTACATACATACATAGATATGTAAACATACGTACAATAAAATAATACAATATATATATATAATATAAATTTATTTCAATAAAAGAACATACGCATATCATAACACACAGCTAATTATTACGGGAGAGACAGATAATATTGCTTAAGTTTATTTTTAAAAATGGGTAAAGACTCAGAACGTCTAACATTGACAGGTAGGGAGTTCCATAAACGCACAGCTTGGAATGTGAAAGATTTAGCATAAAATTTTGAGTTTGAAGAAGGAACACAAAGAAGGAAATTTTCTGCACACCTAGCGGAAGTAACATAGCTAAAACATCTTTTGAGGTAGCGGGGAGTAGCAGGGTTGAAAAGGATGCCAAAAAGAAGAGAAAGGACATGAAAGTTACGCTTGAGTCGGATAGGGAGCCACTTGAGCTGAGAACGGAAACTGGATACATGGTCATATTTTCGCAACCCAAATATGAACCTTATACACATATTTTGTATTCGCTCAAGTTTGTTAAGCTGCTCCTCCGTTAGGTCGATATAGGACACGTCAGCATAGTCTAAAATAGGGAGGAGCAATGATTGAGCAAGCGCAATTTTAGTCGTAATGGGAAGTAAGTTACGAAGTCTGCACAAAGAACGCACGGCAACAAACATCTTCCTGCTAACCTCATTCATCTGCGGCACCCAGGAAAGAGTGCGGTCAAAAAATATTCCAAGATTTTTTACTGTCGTGGAATAGGGAATAAGAACACCATCGAACACTACTGGTGGAAGGTTAATAAAGTCAACCTTTGGGATAAATTTTGGACTACCTATTACGATAGCTTGGGTCTTGGAAGGGTTAACATGAAGACCATAGCTATTGCTCCACTCCGAGATGCACTGCAAGTCACTGTTTATTGTGGAGATAACCGAAGGTAGATCGGATAGCATACCCTGAGAATAAATTTGAAGATCATCGGCATAAAGGTGATAAGATGAAGATAAATTTTGAGTAATAGAATTGATAAAAATTGAGAAAAGTAGAGGAGATAGTACGCCGCCCTGCGGGACGCCAGCTAACGTACTGCACCAAGAAGAGCGAGAGTCGTCCACCTTTATACGCTGCCGACGACCAGTTAGATAGCTACGAAACCAATCAATTACCGCAGGAGATATGTTAAGAGAATTCAAAATCGCCAAAAGGATGTCAAAATCTACAGTGTTAAAAGCGTTGCTGAAGTCCAACAACGTTAAGACTGTCAATTGGCGATCATTCATACCCGACCGTATATCATCTGTGATTTTGACTAGTGCAGTAGCCGTACTATGCCCTGAACGGAAGCCGGATTGGTAGGGATTAAGGAGGTCATTTCGGTTTAGGAAAGAGGTAAGCTGCTGGAATACTAACCGCTCGAGGACTTTAGATAGGAAAGGGAGAATGGAAATTGGACGATATTCTGAGAGTGTAGAAGGATTAGATTTTTTAGGTAAGGGAACAATATCAGCATCCTTCCAAAGTGAAGGAAAAGTACTTGAAGACACGGATTTGTTGAGGATGCTGGTGATGACAGGGACAAGGACATCAAGGAGAGGAAGGATCATATTACGACTAATGCAATCAGAACCTACTGCATTGGAGGTTATAGATAAAATGTTTCTCTTAACATCACTGTCGGTAAATTGAATAAGATGGAACGGGGATGAGTCTGGAGTTGGAAGAGATGAAAGGTAATCAAGGGTCCTGAGCTTAGCAGGGCCACTAAAGATTGCAGAACTGGAAAAATGTTGATTCATAAGATCTATATCAACATCATTAGAAGAAGTGCTAGACTGAGTTTTGCCAACTCCAAGAGACCTCAGAAACCTCCACACCTTAGCAGGGTCACCATTTTCAACTGACTTGTGAATATGTCGTCTTTGTGCATCTCTGCAAGTAGTACTGCATCGGTTGCGTAAAGCATGGTATCTGGCTTTGTTGTTATCCGAGGGATTACTTTTATATTTTGATTTTGCCAGATCTTTCCTACGAATAAGCGTCTTAATTTCAGATGTAAGCCAAGGTGCAGGAAGATGCTTGACTTTTATTGGACGTACTGGAGCATGCACGTCGTACAGCTGAGTAAGAAGGGAGTTAAATACGTTAACTTGTTGGTCGACACTATCAGCTTCCACCACATTAGTCCAATTGAGTTTTGTAGCATCATCGCGAAGGGTCTCCAAATCCATCCGACTAAAATTGCGCTGAAATAGGGTTTTTGCTTTTAACTTTGGGGGACGAATTTTGTACGATAAATAGAGCAAATCGTGGTAAGAAAAAGCGTCCGCCGCAAGTTGACCATACTTGGCAACATGAGAAGAAGAAGAAGTAAGAGTGAGGTCTAAAAGTGAAGGAGAACAATTAGGAAAGTGGTGAGTGGACTGTGAGGGCAAAATACTCAAGTTGCAGGCTGTAGCAATCGATTGGAGAGATCTAGAACGATGGTCATTTTTAAGAAGGCAGGTATTGAAGTCACCCATGATGATGTGGTGATTGAAGGACGGCATCAAATCTTCAAGGAGTTTCTCAAAAGAGGCGAAATAATTTACATTAAGGGAGGGTGAGTAAAATACACCAAGAAGGAGTTTAGTGTGAGAAAAGGTTATATCAAGAAAAAGGTATTCAGGAACATCGGAGGATGAAGACGGTGCTGACATGCTGACAATAGAAAAAGGGATTTGGGAGCGAAGATAAATTGCAACTCCTCCGCCACCTCTTAAAACGCGATCGTTCCGAATAAGGCGAAAACCTGGTAAAGAGTAAGAAGTTGACGGGAGACAAGGCTTCAACCATGACTCGGAAACGAGAATCGCATGGATGTTTTGAAGGTCAAAAGATATAGAAAAATCGGTAAAGTGAGCAGGTATGCTTTGAGCATTTAGGTGAATAATATTAAAATTTTTGGGTACCACGCTAAATTCTGAGTCTAATAAATCATGAAGCGAGGGTGGTAAACTATGAAAACTGTCGTCGCTAGCTTCAATTGAAGAAAAAGATTGAAACTGATCACTGAGATCACTTTCGGTGCTGTAACTGTGCTGTGACATAATAATAATTATTTAAATAATGTGCTATATTATTATATATATAAACGAAAAAAAAAAAAATAATAATAAAAAAAAAAAATGTGTATATAAAAACAATAATAAATATAAAATATTAACAAACAAATATTCTAATCTAAATATTACATTACCCGCCAGCAGTAAGAAGAAAACTTATACATATTAACTATAATTAAATTACCACGAACAAAACGCAACATTATGCTCTGGCAACACTGCGTGCTCCTGTCACTCACTCCTGCGACTATTTTTGGAAAGTATTGACTTGACAATTTGACAATGACATATGTAAAACGGTAGTGAAACAAAATAAAATAAACGTAAACAGTTAACTAAAAAACGAAGTGGGTATAAAAAATATTCCATTACACTACTAAATTAAAAAGGAGTGCAGAAGCTATAGTTTTAACTAAATGTTAAGATTTTAGAGGGCTCTAAGCATTACTTAACGTTGCGTCTGGGTCTCCTAGTGGGCTCCGTGGTTGGCACCGACGCCTCCTTGCCAGCCGATGTTGAGGCCACATGTGTTCCAGGTGCAACCGAGATGTCCTTAAGATGGTCCAGGCTGGTTACTCTGCGCCGGTTTTTGTCATTATTATCTAACCAAAAAAAAGAAATATGAAAGAAATCTATCGAGTTTGGTATCAAAATGAAGAGCTTTAAACAACGATTACGAATATGTATATAACTTATATGTTTGTTACTTATTCTAGAAAAGCCAGTTTCATTAAAATACAATTAAAGCGCAAAGAATAGTATGTCATCTAAATGATATGATTTGGGTATCAAATTAAAGTATTTTGTATGCCGATTGCAAATATATATACACGTTATATGTTTAAGTATATGTTTGAAGAGAAAACTCGAAATGTTCTACATCGCACTATTGAAGTTTTTCTTCAATGCCTAAGCCGTGACAGGACTGTCACCCTTGACACATCTTCTTGAACGCTAAGAAGTGTGTATGAAACAGATAGATTGTATTTACGCGCTTGTGGTCAAGGGGTAAATTGCACGGCTGCTACGCAACGGTCGTGGGTTCAATCCCCGGCTTGTAACCGAGGAGTTTTTCACATAAAACTTCTATACGATATATCGTTTGATATACAGTACCGATCAAAAGTTTAAGTTCACTCCATGATTTTGATACAAGATAGACTTTCGTGCGATATTTTTTTTTCAGTGTTAACGGTAATATTTCAAGAGCTAGTTAATATTAATTTCCAATAGAATTTGAACAATTTTATACATTGGATCCGATAATAATTCATAGGCAAGTGAAGTTGTCATATTTTGATGATGACATGACTACCAAAAGCTGCCACTGCTGCCTCAGTTGTCTGAACTGTTCGAAAGTAACGGTTAATTAATAAGAAATAGCTCAATAATCAGTCATAATTATATCACTTGTCGGAAACAAGTGTCGACTTAAATGCTGAAAAAATGATATAAACAGTCGTTTTAGTATCAAAATCGTGGTGTCAACTTAACATTTTAGTCCAGTGCTTTATGGTGAAGGAAAACATCGTGAGGGAACTTGCATACATCTGCGAAGAAATTCAAGGATGTATGAGAAGTTCCCAACAAGTATTAGGCCAGCGTTGCCGAGAATGGCCAGAATACAATATCAAAAAATAACGTACAATATGGTTCGCATATCAGAGGAATGTCCCTAAAATACAATCACAATAGCAATTGAGGCCAAACAAAATTGCTTTACGTGTTGTAACATGCGCATAAAATTTAAAACTTGAAATATCTTAACAATATTATGATATCTTAATAATCTTCTACTTATGTCTTATTGTATAAATATCTAGTACGACCCCACTTAGATTATGCCTCGACAATCTGGAATCCATTGTATGACAAGTACTCAAATGCTATTGAAATGATTCAAAAAAAGTTTTTGCGTGCTACGCATAGACGTTTAACCGGTCAATACATGCCTTACTACAAGTTAGTACGCCATTATAAGTTACCCTCCCTAGCTGCGAGACGCAAATGCTCTGATATGATGGTTCTTTTTAACATTTGTAGAAATAATTATGACTGTTCAGAGTTGCTCGAAAATATAAGTTTTAGGGTCCCTTCGCGCTGTACGTCGCGTTCTAATGCCTTATTCGCCATCCCGACCAACTCAACCAATGCAGGTAAACGCGCACCACTGCGTCGCCTGTGCAGCTCCTGCAATAAGTTCTTCACGTCAGTAGACATTTTTAATACTGGTAGACTACGTTTCCAAAAACAAATACTGAATATACTAGCTGAGACAGATTGTTAAAATATTTTGTAAGCTTAACTAGATTCACTTTGTTTGTTAACTGAGTGGCAGCGGTCTTTTTGTTTAGTTTACCGTAGCATTAGTTTTAGTTTATAATATATAAACTGTATGTGTCCTTAATGGGAGCATTTAAGGAGGTATGTGAACACCTAATGCATTACCACTGTATATGTATGTCAGAAGGACAGCCGAGAACGGGGGGGGAATATTTTTAGCTACTGATCGTATCTACTTACAAAGGTGTATACTATGCATGGACGCACATAATTAAACACAAGGTAAATTACAATCTTTTATTATACTGGTTCACAAATGATAAACCTCTGTTGTGAGAAGAACCAGCAAGAAACTCAGACGGTCTTACATTTTCCAAACTTTAAATAATCACAGCAAGTACACACTTAAAACAAGACTATTTACAACACTATAAACTATACTGATAGAAAACGACTGGAGAGTTATAAGCTTGCGTCCATGCATCATTTACTCAACCCTGGAATGCTTTATTCCAACTCTAAATCAAGAATGAATCCCTGAACACTGCGCTAGTGACCTTTTATACCGTGCGCTCACAAACTACTGATTCATAGGCGGGTAGATCCCAACATGACGTTTAATGTCTACCTACATGGACCAAGCAAAGAACATCTCAAGCAAAACATTGCTTATCGTTTTCTAGATTTTATCACTCTTAACAAATTAAATGTAAACATTGCAAATAAGACTATTCCTATTGAAAATAAGACTATTCAGACGTTCGATGACTCGACATGTCGTACACGTCTGCGCCAACTGAAGCATTTCTCCGACACGGCCATACTGACAAGACAAGCGTCCTCGCTTGTATCTGAAACAAACACGTACACCAGTAGTCTTTGTTACCACTCGGTCACTCCTGACCAAATTATCTGTCTACATAAAATCATCTCAACTCAAGAAAAATAATTTTAATCTTTGCAACAGAATTTAGGATCACTTATGGTCAATTAATTACCACTAATTTCAAATCTAGAGCAAACAAGTATCATCTGGCTTTCGTAGCCACATTTTACGTAAAACATTACAGAAAACTTTCGGAGGAACATAATGTCATTCGTGGCCTATTGGTTATCACATAACCACACACACTACGCGCATCCCCAAGGGATCGCCGATTCAACCCTATGACACTACGGTCTCTAAAAGGCGACCTCCGCCAGAGCCTGTCGCGCACCGCGTACCCACGGACTACTCACAGGCAGACACAATGGGCTACGGCTACGATCAAGCCTCTGGTACGGTCGACCCATTCTGACCTCAATACATAATGGGATAGAAATGACTACTGTTAAATTTTACGAAATCAAATTGGAAACAATTTTACACACGACCATTTCACACTCCTCTTCTATAACCTGTTAGAGGATCGTAGGAACATCTTACAATCGTCAATGTGACTCTATACACATCCACCACTTTAGCAAGGTACGCAGGTATACCACCAACAGTTATCAGAAATACTGGAAGCAAACTCATCGCCCATGACCTCAGCAATGTACACAGAAAAACATTCTACAGTCATCAACATGTCACAAAGCACCCGCTATCCGAGTAATGTACACGGACACATCTATAACCTTCAGCGCAGTCACTGACTGACCTGAGTTTGACTGACTGACCTGAGTAAATAAAGTTTGCAAGAACACTCTATAACTCTCAACAACATTGTTGGTAAACTCATCATCCACGACCTTAGCAAGGTACGCAGGAATACCATCTACATCTACAGTCACCATTAATACTGTAGGAACACTTCATCTACGTCCTCAGCGAGGTACGCAGGAATACCATCTACAGTCACCATAATACTGTAGGCACACTTCATCCACGACCTCAGCTAGGTACGCAGGAACACTGTCTACAATCATTACATGATTGTACGAAAACCATCCACAGTCACCAAACTGACTGTGGGCATACTCTGAAGCCAACTTATTACTTTGCCCAACATACGATTTACAACATTCGTCATCACGTTTGGGATTTTGACAAGACAATGTCAAAAATCATGCCAGTCTTTAGGCAATTAACACCCCGGCACATTTTTACCCCCAGAACGTAACGGTATACCAAAAATTCACATCTATCATCACGTCATCAAATATCACTCAGTTACATTTCTTGAAAACCAAGTTCTGTTTTACCAATTAAAAGTCAAAATGATTTAAACTAAAGAGTCAATACCTCGACTCAAACAAAAACGTAAGTTACTCAACCAGGTTACACCATAACCATGCACCTGATTCAATTTCTGTCCATGGGCTTGTTAGGATCCAATAACCCATCAGAAGTTAACCATTTCAGCCGCGTAAGTGCTACTCCTCGCAAAGAGTATACTGCACATAAAAAGCAGTCCATGTGCACCTTTTACATGCTCCGGAACTTCCGATGCGATTATTAGATCACGCTCAATCCATCGAACTTGCTCTCAGTCCATTGAAAGCTCAAATGACATAAGAACTCATTAAATTTAACAATTACCCTTTCCGCATTTAAAGTAGTTAATAGAAAATTAAATGCCGTAATGCAGTATCAATTTTCTTTCGGTACTCATTTAATCAACTAACGGAATTAAAATCAACTTCATTAACATTTGAAACAGACTAGCAAGTCTGTCTATGTACTTACTACTTTACTAGCTAAGTAACCGACATAGTTCTACAATAGTAAAAATGAAACACTTCACTTCAACAAAAACAACAAATGGGTTGCAGTACTCACAGCAGTTACAATACTCCAGATGCTACACCGAGCAATAGAGTCTTAACAACCACCTCCATGGCTGTCGGACAATCAAAACGCATTAACCACTTACACCATTAAACCAAACGCACGCCACTCACAGTCGTGGCCGCACTGAGACGGAAAAATAGATCCGATTTTACACCTACGACTACGAATGATAAATGGTGCATGTAGTCCGAGAAAACTGAACCCAACAAAAATGTAAATAGTTTCATTCCACGATTGCAAACTATACGATTGCAAACTATAATGACTAATTCTAGTACCCACCATTTTAATTGAACTGAAGTAGTCAAACTGAAACTATTGACGGTTCAAATAATAAGAAATGATTATCATCATCATCACCATAACCACCATCATCATCATAATAGCCATCATCAACATCATAACCACCATCATGATCATAACAACCATCATCATCATAACAACCATCATCATCATCATCACCATAATCATCATCATCATCACCATCATCGTCATCATCATCACCATCATCGTCATCATCATCATCATCATCATCATCATCATCATCATCATCATCATCATCATCATCATCATCATCATCATCATCATCATCATCATCATCATCATCATCATCATCATCATCATCATCATCATCATCATATATCAGAAATTATTAAAATAGATCTCAATGCGTTTAATAAAACTTTAATAAAGTCTTTAATAAACTTGCGTAACCTTACGTTATCGCTGTCTAATTTAGTTTTAATGTTGCATTTCTTGCTCAAGTTTTAACTCTATAGAATCGAAAGGGTAGAAGCCCTCGATGACTCAACAACATTAGCTCAGGGCTCAAATAGCTCAACAAAATGTGAACTCCTCACCGGATTGACAACGTGTCTACACCACGCGCTGCACCACGTGTTCACGGTAGGCAGCAGCGACACCAGTCATCAGCCTCTGGCACGCAGACGGGACATGATGACAGCAATAACTTGCAGGCCGGCAGCTCGCTCCAATTCACCATGTTGAACTGTAATCATCAAATTGTACGGTATCAGTTTTATGACAGAGATATTTTGCACGCGAGCTCTCAACTTAACCTGATCACAAAAATAAAAAGTTGAGGTTAGGGTATTGGTATCCTTTGGTAACTTTGTATTAAAATAATAATGGGCTTCACTTTACTACAACCAAGTTAATCTCGCAAAGATCAAAACGTTTTTGTAAACACAAAAACTTCACGCTAAAAATAGAAATGTCAAACTGTTATTTCGTTAAATTAATGCTTCGAATTTTGCATTAAAACAATTGGAACGAAACCTGTCCTTGTACATCCGTTGCTCCAAAAGCAACTCCCGAAGAGCTAGAGTCTTTATTCTCCTTCATTTCCTGGACGTTTCACAAGAAATTGTGGTAGTTTCATCGCAACAGCATAGTCGTCATGAACGGAACTTCTGGCTACTATGAACGTGTTGTTCTTGAAATTGAAACATTCTGAGCTCGTTTCATTGCCACAACATAGTCATCAGTATCATCAATTCATCACGAACGAAATCATCACGAAACATTCTGTAACATAAATTTCACACGCATAGAAAACTTAAAAAAACAGGCATACGAAATCTCTAATGAATTTTTGGTAGACCACAAAACAAAACCACGGGTTACTTGCCCGTATTTCAGAACTGGTAGTATTTAAAAAGTCAGAAAAGTAACAAGTATGAGCCATGATATTCTTTGAAATTATTCAAATTACTGTTTTTTTTTTTGTGAAGTGGGTGGAGTACCTACCCACACGTATTGCAACAATAGAAATTCCATAAAAAAACTAACTTGATATCTCAAATTACGTCTCGAAACAGACTTTGCTTCAAAAGATACGAGTAATTTACACCTTACACCAAATAAAAAAGTAACGATAGTGCAACCTTACCGACTGTCGATGATTTCAAACCTCAACTCTTTACGTATGGTACATTTACCATGACCACTCATTGTAGGCGATTATTCAACATCCCGCTTTCTGATGTCAGAAGGACAGCCGAGAACGGGGGGGGAATATTTTTAGCTACTGATCGTATCTACTTACAAAGGTGTATACTATGCATGGACGCACATAATTAAACACAAGGTAAATTACAATCTTTTATTATACTGGTTCACAAATGATAAACCTCTGTTGTGAGAAGAACCAGCAAGAAACTCAGACGGTCTTACATTTTCCAAACTTTAAATAATCACAGCAAGTACACACTTAAAACAAGACTATTTACAACACTATAAACTATACTGATAGAAAACGACTGGAGAGTTATAAGCTTGCGTCCATGCATCATTTACTCAACCCTGGAATGCTTTATTCCAACTCTAAATCAAGAATGAATCCCTGAACACTGCGCTAGTGACCTTTTATACCGTGCGCTCACAAACTACTGATTCATAGGCGGGTAGATCCCAACATGACGTTTAATGTCTACCTACATGGACCAAGCAAAGAACATCTCAAGCAAAACATTGCTTATCGTTTTCTAGATTTTATCACTCTTAACAAATTAAATGTAAACATTGCAAATAAGACTATTCCTATTGAAAATAAGACTATTCAGACGTTCGATGACTCGACATGTCGTACACGTCTGCGCCAACTGAAGCATTTCTCCGACATGTATACTACATGTTTTGTCACTGCTTCTGTTGTTTCTCCAATAAAAAAAATAAAATAAAATAAAAATAATTCATATCTTGAAATATATTAGTAATATGTACCTATGTAGTTTGCGAGATAAGAGACATTTAATATGGGCCGGTTTTTTTCATCCAAAATATGAGCCTACAATTTTTGTTAAATGTCAAATTAGTAGTAATTAAGCAAACGATAGGTACAACAACGTCACTAGGAAACGAGTATAGTCAGACATATGGTGCTGGAGAGGAACACTAAAGGGGGGGGGGGGGGGGGGGCAAGGTTTTGAACGTTCTGCCGCTGGCTTTTGGTCAGATCAGGGTCGGATTTGGCCTTAACATTTGCGCCGGGGAGTTGGTATGAATGAAGGCAGGTTGACCTGGAAACTTGAGTCTCACGCAGCTCGCAGGCAAGCGCGCTGGGTGGCCGCACTCCGCATTTTCTCAAAAAGATTTTTGGGCTTCGTTTTAATGCTACACTTTTCCATTATATAGCGAAGGAGCGCTGGGCTCTGATAGCTTGGCCTTCGGCCTTGCAAGCCGGCGCGCCTTTAGGGGACACTTCGGGCCTTCGGCCTTACGTGGAGCACGGTTTACAGCCTTCGCAGGTTGTGGAAACAATCGTCGGGTCTGCAGATTTCCGATTCGTTTTCATGTTACACTATTCCATCACGTAGTGTGGTAGCGCTGGGCTTTGGCTTCGATTTTTAAGGCAGTTAAGAAGGACGGTTGTACCACTTGGGCTCGCTCGTTGGGGCTCTGACCATCGGGATTGCGCTTGAAGCACCCCGATAGTTACGCTCCAGGCCTTCGGCCCTTCTTCGGCCTTGCTTTAAATTTCTGCCAAGTGACACTTCGGCCCTCTTAGTTAAAGTCTGTGCCTCTGGCCCCGGTGGTCTGTGCTGGGGGCTCGGCTTTTGGCCTCGCAAACCAGCGATTATCTAAGGAACGAATCGGGCCTTCGGCCCTACGCGGAGTACGTCCTACGGCCTTTGCAGGTTGTCGAAACGATCGTCGGATCCATTTTAACGTTACACTATTCCGTCGGCTGATGTGGTAGTGCTGGGTTTTAGCGGTTCGGCCTTCCGCCTCGCAAACTAGTGCGCCTCTGAGTGCCGCTTTTGGCTCTACGCGGAGCTCGGCTTTAAGTCTTCGTTGGAGTTCGAAGCGAACCGTTGCACGCTGGGCCCTTCGGTTCGATTATTAAATTAGTTAGGAGGGACGGTTGTACCGTGTGGGCTCGCTAGTCGTGCCTTGGGTCCTACGCGGATGTCGGTTTTTTTAGATGCTGGGGTATTTGAAGAAGCATGGTAGTTCAATTTTCTCGCAGCTCGGCCTTTGGCCTCGATTTAAATTTGCGAGCGACGTGCTTGGGCTCTCGAAGTGAAGGTCCGGGCCTCCGCGAGCTCAGTTTTCGGCTTCCGACCCTGAAGCTCACCCTCCGGACTCGCTCAACATAAATTTAAACTGGTTCCAGTACTGTTCCGGCCCTCACGTGGCATGCTCTTCGGATTCTCCCAGAATTAGCGGGATGGGAACTCTTCGTGCTCCCGGGGTGAAGCTTAAGCCCTCTGCGAAATCGGTTTTTGAAATTCTATCCAACTTTAAGGAATCTCCATATTCACTAAAAGGTTTCAAATAAATAAAATAATTAAAAAATTAAAAAACACGCCTGCCGTTTTAAGCGAACTGAAAAGTATAAAATAATTCCTTTTTCAGGTTAATTCTTGTTAGCGTATCTAAATAATAATAATAATAAGCGCTTGTCTTATTACTTACTATATTTTGTTTCGATTGCAGTCGGGGAACCTTTCCTTGCGGAAAATATAAATATTATGGAGGTTCCCCGACTGCAATTGCAACAAAATCTAGTAAGTAATAAAACAAGCGCTTATTATTATTATTATTTAGATACGCTAACAAGAATTAACCTGAAAAAGGAATTATTTTATACTTTTCAGTTCGCTTAAAACGGCAGGCGTGTTTTTTAATTTTTTAATTATTTTATTTATTTTGTAAGTATTTTTGACATCGCATTTGACGTCCATGTTTATATACTTACAGTACCTTATAAAATGTAGCTATACTTACGTTTGCTAAAATGTAAGTAATTGATAGTGTTATCTGATGCCCTGCTCCAATTAGGCGTTTCTAGTTACTTGTCAACTGCAGGATAACCTTTATTAATTATTGACTATTATTGTCCATTGTAAGCATTCTACAATATTGATAAACTAGTACCTACGATACCGTTAAATATGACGGTAATATTTCATAGAAACAATCAAACTTTCTGTTATCATTGTGGCTGGGTGATAATTAATTATTTTGCTAGTAACCTCTTCTAGTTAGTGGCAAACAAGCATTCATAATATTGTCGGGTTACTCCCATCCCACCAACCCATTTGACACCAGTGGTAACAACTGGGATTTTTATAAGAGTTTTTATACAGGTCCGATTCCGATATGTATTTTTTTACAAAGGACTATAAAAATAAATAAATAAATAAAAATAAAAAACTGAGATTTTTTCCCCACCTGTAGCCACTAGAGTCGTACTTGGTAACTGCTGGGAAAAAGAAATCCCAGAAATTTTTATTCCAAGTTCCCACTGGTGACGGGTTGGTTGTTAGTACTGGTTTTAGATGGGTGGTAAACAAGCCATACCCCATATTATTGATTTTATTTATTAACATTAAAAATATACAGTGACATAAAAACAAGGTCCCACAAATCAGTTTTCACAGTTTGACTGTGGGATCGTGCAGTCTCTACTCTCTTATATTAATTTTATAATTTTCGTACTTTACGTACAACATATAGGTACCTACACGTAATACTAAATTATTGAAATAATATTACTGGCAAGGTAACTTTTCAGCTTTTTGCCGAACTTCGCTTTATTGGCTTCCAGCCTGATGTCTGTGGGCAGGCTGTTGAGTAAATACGGTAGGCGTTTCTGAAGGCACCTATCGCCGTAGTAGTTGGTGACTCTGGGAACAACAAACTTGCCCGCAGACACCGACCAGGTGGCTTATGATGGTCCCTTTTTATCTATTTATCGTGCTACACGTCACTTTCGCCCTTGCATACTTGTTAGAACGTGACAGCAATGACGACAAACGATTAGACGCGGTACCATCATAAGCCACCTGGTTCCACATAGGTATCTATCTACTTACGTCATTACCGAGTAGGTAACTGGTTATGCTCGCGAATATCATGATTATTGTCCAACAGTAGGCTATTCCAAAGAGATATCTTTAGTTAATAGAATCAAAAAATTTTAGGTCATCTTTTTGAACTGTAGGTAAACATTTTCTCTTCATAAAGGAAGACTTTATTATCAGATTGACCTAATGCAATGTTTTATTGCAGTTTCCCTGGTGTACCCATACTTTTATCAGACTATAAATAGTATTTCAGCTGTCCGACCGACAGCCCAGGGTGCTTAGACAAGTTGCCAATCGCTAGCGCTTCATCGTCAATCGTAAGCGAAAGGCAGCTAACTGTCTTTGTCGCACTAATATGAAAGAGTGACAGAGAGGGAAAACTACGATATGCTACTAAGCGCTAGCGATTGGCAACTTGGCTAAGCATCCAGGACAGCGCCCTGGCGCCGCAGAATTAGATATAGATAAAATTAGTATTTCAGCAACTTCTGAAAATTATACTAGACTAATAGATTTCTTTACAATATTGCTAGATGTCCAAGTTGGTTGCGACTTGTAGGGAAAATCAAAATGCAAATGTATTTTAAGAAAAAAATAATATATTTTTATCTTAAATCAAAGTCATGTACAGTCCTTATTGCTAAGCGTAGACTTATTCTAGCTACTCTAACTTAACTACTTTGTTAGTCTTATGTTCTTTAGCTAACACACTAAACTAACATATTGCGACACTGAGGAATGACCCTTTACAAATATTAGAAACTTACTTCAAAATAAGGCCATAGATATTCAAAATGTAGATTTACTTTTAAGCAACTAAATGAGAGAATGCATAAATCCTCGAATTAAATAATTGAACTGGATACTCATAAATGCATAGTTTGTTTTATAAAGGAAACACAATAATGCCTACAGTGTTTCGTATCTGTTTTCAACGTTAATTGACATTTTCGCCGCTCCAGTAATGTGGTCTTGGAAACTAAATGAACAGATGTAATGAATAATCCTTAGCCATTTTTTTCATGGAAGCATTCTCAAATTCAAAGCACATTAAGTAAGTTTTGGATATTGGAGATTATAATTATTGATTGCCAGTTCTGACTTCGGATATTTTACAAAACAAACGGCGAAAAAGTTAAATAACTATACCAAACTTACATAACAACAAACCATTATAGTTTATGGTGCAATGATGAGAGTTTTTAATGTACAGTGTAAAGAATACAGATTTAAGCACTTTATTTTAAGGTGGGTTTAAGAGTAATCTTTTAGGCTTTACATTTAATTTGGCAGTGGGGTTTGTTAGCTATTTTTTAGACTATTCAGTTATTTTCTATTTGAATACATAGTAAAATTTGTAAGGATATTCTAAAGCGGGAAAATGTTTACAGAACTTATTATATGTTTTAATTGGAATGTATAATTACAGTTGAGATTAGTTTAAAGCGAGCTTATAAGAGATCTGACAATTTAACAATTTTAAAACAAAACACCAAGAAAAACCAATTATTACAAATTATGTACAAAAATAATCAGCGCTCAAACGTTTTAGTTCAAATTAACATTTGTGTGTAGTTCAAATGATTTTGATGTTTAAGGAATCAATGATAAATGCCTAAATAAACCTATACATATAACTACAGTATTACTGTTACACGTTGATAGACTTTGCAGTAAGAAATCTATGGAGCGCCTTGAACTTGTGTTTGCCAATAAGAATGCTAATGTTTTCCAAAAGAAAAGCCAAAATAATTAAACTTTTTAATCTATTTTCTATCGACAAACATAAATCTTTGGCGCCATTTTCTCCCGGGCAAAGTCATCACTTTGGTCTATCTCCAGCCTTATAACACACAGATAATGAAACTTTTTAAAAAAGTAAGAAAAACATAGGGGAAGGTGGCTCAAAGAGGGCACCTTAAGGGAGAGTTGAAAAAAAAGTGGTATTTAACCTAGCTAGCTTATTCTTTTTTTTTCCAAAAGGTACATTATTTAATACTCTTTGATGGAGGATGGCTTAATTTATCTAAAAATGGTAAACAAAAGAATTGTACGCAATTTGAAAAACCTCTACGATTGCCCGCTTTGCCCTAGGGGGTGGCCTAAAGTGGGCATCGGCTTAGGGCAAAACGGGCATTGCCTGGGATAAAGCGAAGTCACCCAAAGGGCAATGAAGAGGGCTATGCTAGGAGTCTCACTGTGGGATCGTATTAGAAAGGAGGCCATCTGCAGCAGAACCAAAGTAATATAGCTTTCCGAATCGCTAAACTGAAGTGACAGTGGGCAGGGCACATTGCACGTAGAACCGATGGCTATTGGGGTGAACAGGATCTCTAGTAGAGGCCACTTACCGGAAGGGGCGCGTGAGTAGGCCCCTCCACAAGGTGGACTGATGACCTAGTCGACGTTACAGGAGTCCGCTGGATGCGAGCCGCGCAGAACTGGTCATTGTAGCTATATTTGAGGGAGACCTATGTACAGTAGTGGACGTTTTTCGGCTGATATGATGATGACAATGAATATTATTCAAGCATAACCATCTATTAGTTACCTTTGTTAATATTAAAATATATTTTAATTTCCTGACACATACTACAATAAACGGACCTGATTTCTGGATCTCATGTCCAAGATACATGAGCCCACGAGTCGCAGTCATTACATTTGATTCAGTCCTCGACAGGTGGGTCCTCTAAAGTTCGTGGCAATCAAAACAACGTTTCTGTTGGGACGTTGGGATGCTGGGAGGCTTAGTTTTATAAGTATACCAGTTTTCAACTAAACATTGTAAAAATCACACCGGGCAAAGCGGACAGTGCCCACATTACCCTGCCCGCTTTGCCTTTTTCGACAATTACAAAATGAAAGCAAAATCTACCCTCCAAATGTTTAGACACGAGGAGTTGAATGCAAGGGTATTACGGCCAGATAACTAATTATTAAGTAACAGGCATTAATGACAGCATTGCAAGCATCGAAAATGAGAAAACATATGACTCACACCTTGAAATATTTTTCAAAAAACCGCAAAAAACATGTTTTTGTTAGAGACCGTAACGGCGTGCTCATAGATTAGCCGGACGAATGACACGAGATGCGCGAGTATGGCGGGGAGTACTGTCACGTGTTACAAACACGCTCCATTTTGAAATGGCAACATAAAATCCAGTGCCCTCTTTGGGCGCTATGCCCGTTTTGGGCTACCTTCCCCTATTTACAAATTTTTGTTCTTTGACAGAGTTGTATTTACAATAAATTTCTCAACGTTTATGGATAAATTATTTTTTGTTAAAACAGAGTTCTATTTACAAAGATCTGCCGAAGTAACGGAACTCGACACATTTCAAAGACAAGTTTTTTGATTTTTGAGTCATGGGGCGTTGGCGTTTTTCAAAAAGCCTTTAATATTTCTGTCAAGGCTGACAAAAACGTCTCAACGTAGTATATTTGACAACACACCATTTTTGCAGTGTCCTATAAAAACGTGTGTCCTTTCTTATGGCACTAACATCCTAATTGCATTGATCTTAAAGTGAAATTACCTACACTTAAAGTGTATAAGAATAATGTTGAATTCTCTTTGAAACAGCTCAGTTCGTTACGTCCGTCTGCCGGCAATAAAATTCAAGAGATCTTTAGTGAAAGGATAACAATGCAGCAAATGTGCTCCTACCTTACTAATATTTACAAATATTCACAGAAATATATCTAATTATAATATAAACTTAATTAATATTTACATTAAATCTATGACTTTTAAATATTTTAACACTAAATAACGATGACTAATTTAATTTTGTGCGCTATTTGCTAGCATGTCTTTAAATTCCGATAATCATGTCAAATGTACTAACAGTACAGAATCATTCATATTACAATAAAAAAATAATTATCAAAGCAAATCTAAATATTGCTCCCAAAACTAGCAAATTCTCAAAAAAATTCTAAACGGCAACGATTTTGCTCGGATCCACCTTAACCCTCAAGAACATGACGTCATCCTTCACGAAATTCCTCTTTTTGAGCATCTCATGTGACACGAACCGCGGGAATCCGAAGCCGAGCGCGTCAGGTTCCTTGGAAGGTCTCTGGAAGTTTTTCCACGTGGGATCTGGGACGAAGGACTCTACGATGTTGCAGGCTCGGTCGGGGGACGCGCTCTGGTCGAACAGCGTGAAGGACACGGTGTGGGCGAACGGCCAGCGGAGCAACGCGTCGTAGTCTCCGGGGAGGATCTTGATGTACACCGACATGTGGGTGGCCTCGCCAGCTCCGTTGCCGTTTAGGAAGAGTGATGCCTGGAAAGATGGAAATTGCGTTTAGAATTAAGTTCGGTAAAGGACGTACCTTAGCTTCGAAAGATTTGTCATTAAAGTTGATGGCTTATGTTCTTGGAATTTTAAATTTATTAGTCATCATTTATGTGGATTTGGATCCTTTTCCCTAAACTAGGTCCAATTTTGGAAAGTCCTAAAAAAGAGTATATACCTAATCAATGTAGTCATTAATAAAATGGCCAGTGCGGTTCCAATATGATACCTAGTTTGCTTATGAGTTTTGTTTTGTACCTACAAACAGAAACACTTAACTATACATCGGTGGACGTTGTTACAAAAGGTACTAAGCCTACTGATGGACAATTGAGTAACTGTATGGACGATGGTACCCAGATTGGCGACCATCCTTTATTATTACCTACTTTTAATAGTCTGTCTTGAAATTTTGATATTTTTGATGCAGAGTTGGGGGCATTGGCAAATATAAATCTTTTCGTATAGGTACATGTCAACACTTGGAGCTTTCAAAAGTTTATTCTGCGGTGTAAATACATATTATACTTAACTAAACTTTACTTATAGATTTTTAAAGATCAAAGAAATATTAACAGTTTAATTAGTAAAACCCTGCTTAATATACTGCCATGTCAACTACAATAAAAGCATAGACTGTGACAGATTTACGAGGGAACAATATTATAGTATTACGATGAGTAAATAAGTAATGTGTCATCGTTCCTGATGGGCTTTAAATAGGGATCCGTGAGTAAGAGGGCTAATTTCGTCGCGGCAACAGCGGTTAGTCAGCCAATGTTGGTAAACAAAGGGTTAAGGCGACATTATGTTATGTTCAATCTGTCTTTAGGAAAAGGAAAATGTATGAATTTATGACTGGCATTGCATTGATTTATTTACTACGTTTTTAAATTAAACTAACTTATGTACTAAATAATCAATAAAAGACTTAATTGAAAAGTAGATAGCTGATAGATGATTTTAGTTGAGTTGATCTGTTCATGTTGAGATTCCTGAGGATTGTGACTCCGCTTTCAAATTTTCTCTGTTGGCAGCTCTCCACTTTTCCCGATCGGCCGCTTTGAGGAAAGCGTTGCTCGGAGTGGTGTCTATTTACGCTGATATCTGACCACACCGTCGATTTGGTCGGTCGGTTCTTTTGGCCGTCTACTGTTCACACCAACAGTCTCTCCAAGTTGTGGTCTCTGCGAGCTATGTGACCGAAGCATAGCGTTGGAGATAACTGCTGGACAGTTGTGGTCGGTTTTGCCTAAGAGCTTACCTGTAACTTATATCCATACTGGCTCTATAAAACGCCGGCGATACCAGCTCCACGCCATCTTTGCACTTCGCCTCCGCCATCTTAGCCGCCCAGTCGGTGACGCGTCACACAAAAATCCGAGCAGTTCATTCAAAAGAACTATTACTAACCTGTAATTCATACCCGCACTGGCTTCGAGACCTGAGGGTTTAGGTGACTCCGCATTGCACGCCTATATAGCTACTTCTAAACAGTTAAGGGACAAAACTTGAGCAAACCAACCTGTAACTTATATCCATATTGGCTAGTATAAAACGCTGGTGACACCAGCTCCACGCCATCTTTGCACTTCGCCTCCGCCATCTTAGCCGCCCAGTCGCTGATCCGCCACACCAGCGCGCCGGAGCATTTGGCGGCGCCGGCGAGGCGCGCCACGGCCTCCCATGAACCCTTGAAGGGACCTCGCGAGGCCCTTCCGAGAGGGTATATACGCCTAAATAGAAGCAGTAGAAAACTCACCTGCAACTTATATCCATATTGGCTCGTATAAAACGCCGGCGACACCAGCTCCACGCCATCTTTGCACTTCGCCTCCGCCATCTTAGCCGCCCAGTCGCTGATCCGCCACACCAGCGCGCCGGAGCAGTTGGCGGCGCCGGCGAGGCGCGCCACGGCCTCCCATGAACCCTTGAAGGGACCTCGCGAGGCCCTTCCGAGAGGGTATGGGCAACTGTCGTTGCCCACGCCTAAATAGAAGCAGTAGAAAACTCACCTGCAACTTATATCCACATTGGCTCGTATAAAACGCCGGCGACACCAGCTCCACGCCATCCTTACACTTCGCCTCCGCCATCTTAGCCGCCCAGTCGCTGATCCGCCACACCAGCGCACCGGAGCAGTTGGCGGCGCCGGCGAGGCGCGCCACGGCCTCCCATGAACCCTTGAAGGCACCTCGCCCTTCCGAGAGGGTATGGGCAACTGTCGTTGCCCACGCCTAAATAGAAGCACTAGAAAACTCACCTGCAACTTATATCCATATTGGCTCGTATAAAACGCCGGCGACACCAGTTCCACGCCATCTTTGCACTTCGCCTCCGCCATCTTGGCCGCCCAGTCGCTGATCCGCCACACCAGCGCGCCGGAGCAGTTTGCGGCGCCGGCGAGGCGCGCCACGGCAGCTCGGAGCGCGTCCAGCTGGCGCGCCTGCCGCGTCGCTAGTGCCGAGAGGAGGGTCACGTGCTGTTGGCATGATTCTTCGACGTGTCGCTCGAGGGCTTGTCGAGTGCCCTGCAAAGATGGTATTTTAAACTCTTGTTTACCAAAAAATAAGTGCGTTCCTGTTACCAGTGAGGTTTTGGGACTCAAAATGGGCAGCTTAGGGGAATATCATCGCAATGAACAGCGCTAAAGAATAAGATCAAGAAGCAGCTTCTTTTAAAAAGGTTCAATAATGATAGCGTTTTACAATAATTATGTGCGAAAGATTGGAATACATGTGCGTTTTTTCAGAAATTTCCTTTAAAATTCTCCAAGGAAATTCAATGTTTTCGACTAAGGAAACCTCAAGAAAGTTCAAAGTACAATCTACGTCTCGCTAAAAATCCTTACATTAGGGTGCTTAGCCAAGTTGCCAATCGCTAGCGCTTCATCGTCAATCGCAGCTAACTGTCTTTGTCGCACTAATATGAAAGAGTGACAGAGGGAAAACTAAGTTACGCTACTAAGCGCTAGCGATTGGCAACTTGGCTAAGCATCCAGGAGATTAAAATGATGGTATCCTGCCGTTTGACCAAAAATTATTTAACAAATTTACACTTGGCAATCAACTACTGGCAAAATTATGTAACGGCGAATCTTTTTTCTACAAAACATCTTGGCAACATCATGGCAACTTGGCTAAGCATCCAGGTGTTCGCACTTCACTGAACTAATTTAGACTCCAAGTACTTGCACTTACCTAAGGATCACTTCATTACTGTCACTTTACTATGCACTGTTTTTACTGTATCCTAGTTGGTTACTGGCTTCCTCTTATGAAACTTCAAAGCTCCATTGTTTTCAGGTAATACATCGTTATCAAGTTTGGTATTTAAAAAACTCCATCTAGCGGCAACTTTAAATCTCAACACCAAGAGATTAAAATGCCCAATCAAAAGCTGACCTTGAACCGGCAGCCGGCGTCGCGGAAGGCGCACGCGCCGGCGGCGGCGCAGTGGTCGCGGAGGTGCGCGTCCAGCTCGTCGCGCGCCGCGGCCGCCGAGCACTGCGGGCACGCCACCGGCGCGCGCGCACATGTCGCGCCGTGCGCTGACACTGTGTCCTGGGGGGAGAAGGATATTTGGGTCAAACTTAAAATCATGTTACGAGTCTTTCCGGTGGGCATTTTAAAAGTTAAGGGCTATGAGAGTTAATTTTCTTATTAAACCCTTATTGTCATTTAAAGGCACTCCTTTCCTATTGAATTGTATGATAAAAATTACGACTACACTCCTACCAGTTGCTTACTATTGGCCACAGGAAAGAGGGGCTCTACAGTTCAAAAACGCCTCTGAGCTGTCAAAGAATGAGCAGCTGATTTTGCCGGGTCCCTTATAATTATTACATATTTAATCATAATTAATGTTAAATTAAGCCCTTTAAGTGTGAATTTAATAGTTTAAGTCGTATATTTAATGTAAATATAAGAAGTGAAGTGGTTTAGTGACGTTAGCTAGTGTCTTGTATTAACTCGAATTTGTAACCGTCACAGGTTATAAATTTGAAATCTGTGTTAGTTTTTTTGTCTTATTTATTTATTTTACTCGGTAATTTACGCCAATTTTGTTTTAATTTTGTAAAATAAGAGAACTTTCATTGCGAATTCATAAAGGCAAAGTGAGACGTCATTATTTCATGTGTATACTGTAAGTAGCTATCACTCGGCTTGAGTAGGCGATTCCTTGTCTTGTTTTTCCTTTCAAGTTGTTTTTTTCCTAATAAACATTAATAATGCTGACTCGCAGAGCCACAGCCGCTGCAGCTCGCCAACAGGAAACTCTAGACAAGCTCCAGCTTACCTTAATTGAATTGAAAACTTGCAAGGAGTTGAATACTCAATTGCTCAATGAAAGGGAAGAGTGTGAGAGGGAATTGTTGTCAGCCCTTGATAGTAAAGATAAGTTTAAAAAAGAGCTATGTACTCTAGAAATAGCATATAATGATGTAAACTCACAGCGGGTACAGCTACAAGAGACGGTGGACAAGTTTACTGAGTGCTCGGCTACATATGAGCAAGCTTTGAATGATATCAGCTCATTGAAGAGAGCTCTGCATGACGCCCATGAACACATCAACATACTACAAGAGGCCCAAAACGATATCTCAGCGGCCCATACACACAGTCTGTTCGAAGAACTGGTCGAGCCCGACCCAAAGTTAATTGTTACTACTGCAGCTGATTCCCCAACTCCTAGGATAGTGAAGTGTAGTCGTAAGAAAGTAAAGAAATATATTAAGATTAAGAAAATAATAGAAAGAAATAATAAGTTAACAAAACAAAATAATTTGTTTTTCAAGAAATTGCAATTTTGCAAAATTAATGTGAATTTAGTGGATAGGTTGAATGCATATTCTGCTCTATTATTAAGTAGTAAATTACAATATGAAACTGATACACAGTTGCTAAAATCAAAAATTGAAAGTTTAGAGGATTCAATAAAATCATTAGAAAGTTTGAATAATAGTTCCAAGAAAGTGATAAATGAATATACTTTGGCAATGAATGATTTAATATTCACACTCGGCCAGTCATGTATGTGTAAACAACAGAGTGGTCGCTTGTCAATGAGTTTAATTAAACCTACTCTGTGTACCAGTTTACCATTAGATGTAAGTAGTAATAATTCTATCTACAATACACAATTACATACATCTGAACATAACGAACATAATGTAGTTATGTATTGTGATGAATTTGGAAGACACATGGGCTCATTTTTGAATAGGTATTTAAAGGGACCCCGCATTTTCAACAATTGTTTGCCTTCAGCTTCTTTGAATGATATTTTGCGTCAAATTTCAGATGACAGTAATTTAAATGTACAAAGTACTCTGCTTATTCTTGTAGGGAGCCGAGGAGTTTTGAACAAAAATAATCTAATGAAATTCTTTGAAGAATTAAATACTCTTAAAGTTAAAGAGATTATCATGTTTACATTTCCATACTGTAATGAAATGTCAAAGACAGAAAATGATACTAGATATAATTTAAATCTGACCATGTACAAGCTGTGTACATATAATTATAGTAATAAGTTTAGGCTAATTGACATTAACAATTATGTTAATAAGAATAAGTATTATTTTCCTATTGTTTCTATGACTAAAGGTAAGTTTTACCTTTCTAATTATTGTAAGAGACAAATAGCTCTGTCGCTATCCTATTGTTTTGATATATCTGCCAAAAATTTGGCAAATAACTGTGCTCCTATTGAGCAGTCTATTATGAACTCGGAATTGGTTCCAATTTTAACCAATAATTTAAATTAAATGATAAGACAAAAGAGTGCCAAATCTCTGGCAAATTAGTTTCTAATAAATTAATTGAAAATTGTAATAATAATAGAAAACTCATCCACCTGGTTCATCAAAATATTCAGTGTATTAGAGCAAAAGATTTGCAGATTGAACTTTTTTTAAATGAATTTAATATTGATATTCTATGTATAACTGAACATTGGTTAAAAAGTAATGAAGTGGTGCCTCAGTTTAATAATCACCAGGTGGCTAGTTCGTTTAACAGACTTAGTTCCATACATGGTGGGTCATTAATTATTTTAAATAAACAATTAAAATTTAAGGAACGTAAGGACATTGTTTCTCTATCTGTTGAACGGACTATAGAATTGAGTGCTATTGAATTAGATAAATTTATTGTTGTGTGTGTGTACAGGCCGCCTTTAAGTAATTTTGAGCAATTTGAAAGTGTAATGGAATCTGTGCTTCATAAAATATCAGTTTGCGGTAAGAAGTTACTTATATGCGGCGACTTTAATGTAAACCTTTTAGAAAATTCAACAACAAGTACAAGATTGTTGAATCTATTTAAGTCTTCTGAACTCAACCACATTTTTATGGAGCCTACTCGTATCAGTGCAACTAGTGCGACTTGTATCGATAACATTTTCACTGATATTTTTCCTGTTAACAAAAAAGTAATCAGTAATTTAGAGTCAGATCATTTAGGTCAATTAATAACGTTTGAGACTATCAGGAAAAATAACATTAGAAAACAAATTACTTTTGTGCCAGTAACCACAAGCCGTGTTGAACGAATGAAAGAAAGTTTAGTGCAGACGCTACCTATTCTGTCTTCCAACATTAACTCCAATGACATGTATAATTCATTCTTTCACATTTTTATGAAACATTACAACAAAATATTCACTTCCAAAAAGATTGTGGTTGGTGGTGCATCTGCTTTTAGTGAGTGGGCCACTGCGGACTTATATGAACGTAGACGAGCACTGTATGCATTGTATGAGGAACGGCGGTTTAATACGAGTGATGAATTTAAAGAACACGTCAAACAATATTCTAAGAAATTCAAGATTGATTGTAATAAAGCTAAGCGCGATTATTTGTCCCAAAAAATTAAAAATAGTTCCGACATCATTAAATCAACCTGGAAAGTGATTAATGCGGAGACTGGTCGATCAAAGCATAGATTCCACGATCCTAAATTAAAAATTAATGGCAAAATTATAGAGTCAAGTTTAGAAGTAGCAACAGAATTTGAGCACTTTTTCACCGATATACCAGTCTCCATAACTAAGGATTTAAATTCATCACCTTCGTCTGCCACTATATTATTAAGAGATAACGTCCCTATGTGTAGTAACGACTTTAATTTTGAACATATTCAAATCTCAGATGTAATAAAGGCATTTAAATCCATCAATGTCAAGAAAACTTCTGACCTCTGGGGAGTCTCTGTTCATGTCGTCAAATCCCTTATTGAAATCGTAGCACCTGAATTGGTAGTAATATTTAATCATTGTGTTGATTGTGGTGAGTTTCCTGATCTTATGAAACATAGTAAAGTAACTCCTTTATTCAAATCCGGTAGCACTTCAGACCCCACTAATTTTAGACCTATATCTGTGCTACCAACGTTTAGCAAAATTTTTGAAAAAATAGTTTTATCGCAATTAATTAAGCACTTTAACGTAAACAATTTAATGCATAACAAGCAATTTGGTTTTACTCGGGGGCGCTCAACATCTGACGCTGGTGTCGAATTAATTAAACAAATATTTGATGCCTGGGAGGAATCACGAGATGCTTTAGGTATCTTCTGTGATTTGTCCAAGGCCTTCGACTGCGTTTGTCATGAAACATTGATCAGGAAGCTAGACCATTATGGAGTTAGAGGATCAGCATTAAATTTACTGGAATCTTATTTACGCGGTAGAATACAAAGGGTTGATGTGAATGGACAGCGATCGCCGGGGTCATTGGTCTCCACGGGTGTACCACAGGGATCTATATTGGGGCCTTTCCTTTTCCTTATCTACATAAATGACTTGCCACATCTCATAGAGACCCACCATGACATAGTATTGTTTGCAGACGACACCTCACTTATTTTTAAAGTCAAACGACAGCAACAAGCTTGGAATGATGTAAACAATGCTATTTCTAAAGTAGTAAACTGGTTTAATATGAATAACTTAATGTTGAATGAGAAAAAAACTAAATGTATTAAATTTGTTACAAGTAACGTAAAGCATCAACAGGCTAGTATATTTGTGAAAGGTGAGGAATTGGAAATAGTTGAAAGTACAGTCTTTCTTGGTATAACACTAGACTCTAAGCTTCAGTGGGGTCCTCACATATCTAATCTCTCGAATAAACTGAGTTCTGCAGCTTTTGCAGTGAGCAAGATCCGTCAATTAACTGACGTCGATACAGCTCGGTTAGTATATTTTAGTTATTTTCATAGCATTATGTCGTATGGCATTTTATTATGGGGCAGTGCTGCCAATTCAGAGACTAACACTATTTTTGTTCTGCAGAAGAGGGCTATTCGAGCGATATATAAAATGAGCCCTAGAGACTCACTTAGAGATAAGTTTAAGGTTATTAATATAATGACATTGTATTCTCAATACATCTATGAGAATATTATGTATGTACATAAAAATATTATCAATTTTAGGAAAAATAGTGACATACATAATATTAATACTAGAAACAAACATAAGCTCGCAGTACCCGCCACTCGGCTCCATAAAATTAGGAAATCATTCATGGGTAATTGTGTAAGATTTTATAATAAACTTCCAGTAAATGTTACTGAATTTTCAGTCAATAAATTTAAGAATTTTGTAAAGCGTAAACTTATATCTAAAGCTTATTATAGTACACAAGACTACATGAATGATAAAACACCGTGGGAGTAATTTAGGGTTTAATTATTAGTTTGTTAAAGTCATGACATTCAATTACGATAATTTACGCTTGGAGACCTTATACATCTCCAAACGTGCATTATATAATGTTATTATTATATACCTATTCGGAGAGAAACCTTTACTTCTCTATAAATTATTACTTATAAATGTTCTGACTTTTTAGAGACTTTACATCTCTTGTTATTATTATTCTATTTCAATTTATTTAAAATCATTTTATGTTTGTTTTTTTAATGCATGTTAGTTGTAAGATGTACCATGATTGATTGAAAAAATAATTCCCGCCAAGTTTCTTACCGGTTCTTCTTGGGTCAGCGGTGTAGGGTTCGAACCGGAAGTAGTTTCAATACCTAGACGATTCAAAAGAGTTTATTGCTATTCCAATTTGAATAAAGAATTATTTGACTTTGACTTTGACTTTGACTTTGACTTTGTTCAGCTGAACAAGCACTTTTTCTTTCCTGTGGTCGACAGTTAACAGCCTGTGGACAGATAGTAATGATTTTTATCATACAAAGCAATGTAAAAGGAGGACATCTTAATGAAGATAAGGCTTTCATAAGAAAATCAAGCTTTATAGCCTTAACTTTTAAATTGTCCACCGGAAAAACTCCGAACATGGGTTTGCGTTTGACCCATTTAGCATTGGCTTCTAACCTCCTTATTCATAAACGTCTCCTAACTTAACAAGCTGCTATTGTCCCTTTATATCTTACAGACATATTGATAAGACGGATTAAAAATACTTAGCGCCCCTTGCTAAGTTAGGAGATATTTATGAATAAGGTAAATTTTAAAAGAGTTCCTTTTCATCTATCTATTATGCTAAAAAGGGATCAGAATCTCGGCTGACTCTTCAGATCTACTCACACAATATAGATACTTATCTCAGTTCCCTTATTGCGGTAAGACATTTTAACTGGATATAAGTTGCTGGATCCATGAAAAAGTTGACAATTTTGTAGAATTGTATGATTGTAAAGTTTTGTGGTTTTGGCCCCAAGACAGGACTTTAGGGTTATGGGTCAAGTTATGGATTGAAATACAAACTAGGACAGGACTATGATGTCAGAGTGAGGAGCCTAGCCGAGTTATCGATTGAAATCTGATAAAAAGCTTACCCTATAGTAAGTTATCTACAGAAACAAAAGTTAAACTATAGGATGTCGGTGTGAGGAGCCTAGTGAGGATAGGCCACTTGGTTGGTGCTTACCTGAGTGTACCGCTGGCCGCAGTGCCGGCAGGGCACCAGCCGTTTGCTGCAATGCTGCTGGATGTGCTGCTGCGTGTGCCGCCGCTGCACCTTGGCGCCGCATTTGTTCTCGCAGTACACGGGCTCGTGGCCGCAGTTGCCTTGGTGCTCCTGGAATGAGTTATGTTATTACTTGTTGAAAAACAGGAAAATATCAACTTGGCTACGTAATCATCAGTGATAGATGTTCGATCACTATTGGACACAGGCCTCCCTAAAGCGTCCTATAAAGATCGATCCAAATACCGTATACTTTCAATAAAAACTACGCCACAAGGAGTTGTGGTGTACAAGCGTAAATCTGCTACCATAAAACCACCCAACCAACAAACGTATAAGGTTCGACATTCTGAAAAACCTTCAGCACTGAACCTTATACGTTGTTGTTATCGTATGGTCCAATACTGCAACTATGTTCCACAATATTAACTCCTATAAATAAATATATCTCATCTCCTAAATAAGGATCAGTCCCAAACTTTTTTTGGCTTTCTCCAAGTTTTTAAATTATTATGAGGAGTTTTTCCCTATGAATAGCATGATATAACAATTACACCTTATGGAAGATTTTGGACCAATAAATTCAAGAGTAAAAATTTTGCGTTCTTAATAGACATAGCGTGGAAAGCCTCTAGACCCACCTTTGAAGGCGGTGAGGGAACCTTTGTCCAACAGTGGTTTTCCGGCTGAAATGAAGACGAAAGGTGTAGGTTAGGTACCTCAAGTGCGCTTCCCGAGAACTCCTTCCCACAATGCTCGCAGTTGGCGCGCCGGCGTGGACAGGTATACCGAAGGTGGTCCTGCATCAGCACTCGCGGGATCATGGCGCCGCACTGCGCTGCGCAGAGCACTGCGTCGTGCTTGCAGGTGTTCAGGTGTGCCTGGAACGTGAAGGGATTCTTTTAGGTTCTGAATTGAAATGTCATATTTTGGAGCGAGCGATTGCTGGGCAAGGTTTTCCCCAAATTTCTCCACTGGGCTCGGGCTACTGGTACGTGTGGTCAACAATTCAAGAAGGACAGTTCATTCAGGTGTGAAGTAGGTGTCATATACTAAGATAAAGACCAAGTTAATGAACGTGCTAGGTGGGATTCGAATACACATCATCAGCTTTCGTAGCTGATGTCTGAAGCACTCGGTCAACCGATAACAGCGTTATTGTCGAATTAATTGGGTTAGTTATATGTATATCTTTGCCAAAGGCTAGACACTTAAAAATTCCTTTGATGATACTGACTGGTAACTTTTGTGTCACAAAATATATATTTATAAAAGAAAAACCTCGATTCTTATCGATTCTTAACCCCGTACTTGGATATCCCGCGTTGGGCTCTGCAGCAATTTTTTAAATTTTCTAAATTATGCCATTAACTATGATTATCCTTCAAGACATATAAAAATAATCAAAGCCTTAAAAGTAATGAAAAGTAAAACGAGTTCATGAAAAAAGACAGAACTATTTATGAAATTAATTGGAAAAAAGTCAAAGGTCTAAAATACCTTTCATCTCCTACGAGGGCTGCCTTTTAAGTCGTGTCGTTTGCCAACCTCCCGCGATTTAAAAAAAATAAACATATGGCATTTTCATCCTTTTGAATATAAAACTCGAAAACAAAAAAATGTTTTCAAATTGGTCGAATAGTTTTATTACAGCGTCTATTTAAAGGTGACATGTCGGTTGTAAAAATGGAAATAACTAAGGAAAATTTGCATGCGATTATTTTCTACAACTTTAAAAGGGGATTATCGCGACTTCAGTGTTTTGAGGAGATCACTTCTGTGTTTAGTGATGGAGCACCGTGTCTTAGGACTGTAGAACGCTGGTATTTACAATTTCAACGTGGGCAGTCTAGCCTCAGTGACAAGCCCCGTAAAGGTCGTCCAAAAACCGCCATTACGCAAGAGAATATCGAAGCCGTGCGGCAGCTAGTACTCGAAGATCGTCATGTGACCTACCGTGAAATAGAGGCGTCCGTGGGCATTTCAGGGACCACTATCCAAAAAATCCTGCACGAAGAACTTGGCGTAAGAAAGTTGATCTCTCGTTGGATACCACATTTGCTTAGCGACGACCAAAAAGCTGCCCGTGTTAGTTGGTGTCGCAAAACTCTGCAGCGATTCAGCCGAGGCGAGTCAAAACATGTTTATGATATGGTTAGTGGTGAAGAGTCTTGGGTATATGTTTACGATCCAGATTGTAAACAGCAGTCAACTGTTTGGGTCTTTCAGGATGAGCCAAAACCGACCAAAGTCATACGCTCGCGGAGCACTTCAAAAAAAAATGGTGGCCTCGTTTGTGGCAAAGGGTGGTCACGTCGCCACTATTGTACTAGAAGATCGCAAGACGGTTACCGCTGACTGGTATAGATACCACTATTTGTTTGCCGCAAGTCATAACCGAATTTCGAAAAAACAATTCGACGCGTCGTATGATACTGCATCATGACAAATTGACAATGCAAGTTAACACACCGCCCGCCAAACAAAGATGTTTTTGAGCGCCCAAAATGTGGAAATTTTAGATCACCCACCAGACAGCCCTGACTTAAGCCCTAACGATTTTTTTACGTTCCCCAAAATTAAGCAAAGTCTTCGTGGTCAACGCTTCAGCTCACCTGAAGAAGCTGTTGACGCTTACAAATCGGCCATTTTGACTACCCCCACTTCGGAGTGGAATAAATGTTTTAAAAACTGATTTGAACGCACGCAAAAGTGAATTAAACATCGCGGAGAATTCTTCGAAAAACAATAAATGGTAATAATCTATAAAATTGTCTATACTTATTTCAAACGACACAACTTAAAAGGCAACCTACGTATTTAAGTGAAAGAAGAAAACTTTTAAGATCGCTTGGAAAATTTAATTAACAGATCCAAAATTCGAAGATCTATTGACATTCCATCCCAATAAGGTGTTAAAAATTACTCTCCACCAAAATGAGAATACACTAACTGTACTGTTATTTATGACCAGGTGGGATTGTGAAGAAAGCGTATTAATCTGCGTAAAACTTTGGAGAAACTTCACTCGTTCGTGCGTAGGGCCCATTTGAAATAGTTTCTCTACAACTGGATGTCAATTTCTAGTTCGATAAGAGCAACAATTATTATTCAGGACAAACTTTGCGAAAACTGTACCTACCATACGTCAAAAATCAAAAAAAAAGTTAACAAATCTAAAAACTTGCATTATTTCTCAAGCACTTTTAGGACACAATCTAGGTTTTACTACAAACCTTAAAACCGTAAACCTTGAGTTCAAATATATTTTTGGTTAAAATTACTGATATGTATTAGTATTAACGTAAAAATATATCTGCGAGCGTATTTCGCGATATGTGTCAAAGACGCCAAGGGCTATGGAAAGTCAGCCATGTTTGTTACCTACTTTTTTTAGATTCTAATGACGAATGGTATACCTACATATTTACTTGTACCTAAGTATGTACCTAAGTATCTACTTGTTCGAGCTACAACTCTTTCTATCTAATAATATCAAGAATGGCCTTGAAGATCATGTATCATAACATTTTTTATTTCTTTATAGCTCTTGAGTTTTGATTACAGTTGCCATCAGAAATATCCGATCGACCAGAGTGCTCACAAATATCTGAGCAGATCTCTATTGTCATGGTCTTACAGTGCATATTCAGATATTTTTGAGGACCGTGCTCCGGTATATATCTAATGGCGACTGTACTAAAGGCTGTATAATTGATGGACAATCATAGATTTACATTTTATTAAGGTTGTTAGTTCCACATTACGACGGTGGACCGAAGAGGTGAATATTTGAAATCAGAAACCATTACACGGCTACTAAGACACGGCAAATAAAAGGCAGGATCGGAATTTGTATACGTAAATATTGGACATGTACCCACAAGTGCCGCCACGGCGTGTTAACGTAATTGACCGTCAAACTGATTTCTGGTGGAATGCGATACCGTGTCTTATTGAACATTTTTGGTCACTACGGAGCACCTTCTAGTGTCTTCTAAGGTGGAATGATGAAATTGACGGATGAAACAATATTATGTAAAGCAAAAATACGAACAGGCGTAGAATCATGCCCTGAGGAACACCCTTATAAAAATATAAAATTGTACTGGAATACGGAAACATTTTTACTATTTCGATCAGCGAATGAAATCCATTAAAATTGAGACACTTGATAGACAGTGTGGATCGAAACTGGCTTTAAGAATAAATCGTAAAAATGAGAAAAGCTTTCCCATGCATTAATCACGAAATACCAAAGTACCGAAATTAACAAACAATTTATGTCGTAACTTTTGTTTGAAGCTAAAAGTCATTAACACACTGTCCATTATCCAAATTAACATAAACATGCTAAGTAAACACGATAAATAGTAACTTAACAATAAAGGAAGATAAGTTCGCCGTACGTATAGATATATTGATCGATTGCTCGTGATCTACTTACACTATCACTATAGTTGCACTAAATATTCAGTATCACTAGGCTGAGAATAATAAACCTGCAAACCTAGTTGCACGGAGTAGATCTGTTAAAATGTAGAAGGGTGAATCAACTTATTTTGTACATTATTGCCATGGTTACGGTCACCACGCTGGTTTCATGCAGAATTAAGCTACTTAAATTATGCAAACATGCATGTAGTCCATGTTTGTATGGCCCATTAAGGAAAGGGCTTATCAACTAACTTAATTTTGCATAAAACCAGCGTGACTTAGGTGACCGTTACCATGACAATAACAGACTAAAAAAAGTTGTTTCACCCAGAAAATACCTAGGTACATATACCATTTTTTCAATGCCTTTGTCAATAAAGGAGCGATCATAGTAGTATCGAATCCCTAGTAAACTTACCGTAGGATATTATGGCCCTGCTGAAGCTTTTCTTCCATATTTATACGCGGACGATCCTTTCTATCTCAATTAAAGATACGTTTTGTCTTTTTCTAACAAATATCATCGTTAAAGTGACAGCTAAGGACAAACCACATTATCAATAAGGGGGTTAGTAGGATTTTGCATTAATGATAATAGTTGTCTAAAACTTACCTTGAGCTTACGAAGCTCGTCTGACCATTGGCATCCTTCCTTGTGATGGATGCAGTACACCACGGATCCCATAATCGCCTTCTCCGATTCAGGATCCGGATAGATCTGGAACAAAACAAACGAAACATAAACAAAAGTCATCAACAATACATCCACAATCAGTTTAACAAACTCACTTTTGACAAAGTCACTTTTTTAATTTTAGAAACTATTAATTTAAACATGGTGAAAGAGTAATCTGGATCAGTCAGTAAACACGCGTTAGCAACGTTCACGCCAAGACTGAGCGCGCTGGCATAATGGATTAAATAGGACAACCCGATTATAAATAAACTCCATCTCAAAAAGAGAATATAAAGCGAACGCTCGTACGCACCGTGCGCTCGAATATGGAACACATCGTTCGAAAATGGCGGCTTGAATTCGTTTTTCGCGCGTAATATTTTCAACGCGCGCTCACTCCGACACGCCGCCACAAAATGAATGCACGCGTACATTTTATCTTTATGGGTGCAACGAACATCTGGCTGAGACCACCGTTGACTGTTTGCGTAGAGATAAGCGTGATTTTTCACTTCCCAAACCAGCTGGGTAATGGAATGGGCAAATAAACTCGCTCGAGCCTTTGAACCGAGTTCCTTCACATAACTTAGCTAATTCTTTGAAGCGCCAAAGCGAAACGTTTTAATATTACCTATGCCTATGTTTACACCCTTAAAGAACTGAAAATACACCGCACATTCTTCAAGATTAACCGATAGCGAACTTCAATATTTCATCCTCTATTTGCAGAACACCTGTATCAGACTGACTCTAACGCAGGTATCTTCAAAAGAGTACACGTTATCTACTAAATCATCAATCCCAAGTAGTTTGTTGCGTATACAGTAAACAATAAACAAAAGTTGTTTGTAAACAATCTAGCTGCAGATCTGTTAGCATCCCAAGCATCCCCGCTAGTCGTTCGGTGTCACCGGCCACACGTTCGCCTCGCGCAATATACATCCACTAACGACCGCCCCTGCACTTCTCGTTACATCAATAGCTCAGTTCACGCTCTTAATCTTTCCTCTGAGATGAGCAGCCGATGGACATTATAGTGCTCGGAGCGAGAAGCGATCGAAATAGTTTCATAATACGCGGGTTCTATTTACAAACATTGATGCATGTGGTCATCGGCAGGACTGCTGCCGCATAACCATACCACCTTAAGATGTATATTCTACAAACCAAGCGATGCACCTGATTCAGCTACCGTTTCAAACTATTCTCGCACTTGAAACGGAATATTAAAGGCGAAAGTTCTGTGAAAATGTTGAGGAAAACGCCGCTAACGAAGTTGGTGTATAAATTTTCAAATATAGAATGTTATTTGTGTCGTATTCTAAAAAGATAGAGTGCGATGTTGAACTCTCCCGCATCGCTCAATTATAGAACTCGTTGTATCGTGAACATGACAAGACAGGAACATCACAAGCCCCTACATAATACCAGTAACTTATGTCACTTTCCAGTCATTAGTTTCGAAAAGGGATAGAGAATGAAAACGAGGATGTTACGATGACATTTGTAAAACATAATTCAGTTGGAGCTGCTGCTACTGGTTTATTTTGATCAAAATGATCGGGGCGTCGTATTTTGTGCTGGCAACTTTCCTATTCTGGAATCTATAATTGATGGGGATCAGATCCTTGAATGATTTCAGCTCAAAGACGAATAATCTATCTTAAAATGTGCAATGTGCATTGCTACCAGCCCTACCACAATAGATTATAGCTCTGTTTAATAACGGAACCCGGAACTAATCTTTTAAATTCGGAACGAAGGACCAACGGACAGTCCAATGGGAAGCGCGTGGGCAGATTTAATCAATCAAATATCGAGGCAGTGAATGCAAATGATTAGTGCTGCGTTTACGAAACGCAATCGGAGAAATAGTAACCTCCCGCCCACAAAGACAGGTCGGAAGCGTAGGAGACGAGTCCTAATCAACGATTGTTTGTATAAATTCAATAGCTAAACAGTTATTTACTATAAATGATTTTCAATTTGTATTGTTGTTATCACGTTTGGTTATCTGGTATCTATTTCTTAGATGTGTTATGCTTCGTTTCACTTTACAATGCTCGGATCAATTGTGTAGTTAGCTACACCTACATCAAAACACAATCGAGCATTGCAAAGTATTCTTTTTTTTATTTACACTTTTTTCCTATTTTAATCATTAAATGAAATACATCATTGAACAATGAAATTAATCGATCATTTAAAGAAATACATTTTCTACATAAATGTAAATTTATAGTAATTAAGGCTCCTAAAATTGGCGTGTTCCTTTTTAATTAACTCTTTGTTTTACTTTGTTCCATTTAATTACCTACTCTGTATTTTGTTTTTTTTTTTTTTAGTTGCGTTTATTTGGATGGCACTTTAATTTTAATTCGTTGAAGTGTTGATCACGCGTTATACCTTTTTAGGAATATTTGACAAGTGGCAACATTGTCAGTCAAGGTTCACGCGCAACAAGGTCCTGTGTGGGCCGCTGCAGCTGTGTGGGAGTTCTATAACTATGTAATTAGACGCTATTTAGTACCTTATTATTAGATAACGATCTCCAGACCATGTGTGTCTAGAAACGTTATACAATTTTGATTGACACCTCAGAGTAAGTGAAAGGATCTTCTTAATTTTAGGAATTGATGTAACTGACACAAAATTAACAGTTAAAATTGAAGATATATTTTACAAATTTAAATTAACATTAATGAACCTTAAACGATTCTAAATAAAACGATGTTCATTAACATAATTAAGCAAACAGAAATAGCCATTATACAATCAACTTTTCATGTTTTAACTATCTGTTTCGACAGCGAATACTATATATTATTTGTGAAACCTCTCCTCGAAAATGGGTATTTTTACATAACATGTCATGTTCTTGTTTACAAAGTCTGACTCAATAAAATAAGTTATTTTAGTCCTTCCAATTTATTCGCATTGCAACACTGGCCGCGGGCGACAATTTAGCCAACATTATAAATTACTCGACATTATTTCCATCGTTTAAAATTCAATTTCCGAATTTTTGCGAGATTATATGATTTTGTTTTATGTAAAACTTTTTGATTGTTTTATAAACTATGGCGCTGTAAATTTGGATAATGTCTTATGCTTTCAACTTACATATTATGTAGAAGATTAAATATGTAATCTATCAAAATGCAATATAAAAGGAGCCGCTTTGAGCCATAAATAAAAACCAATGTAAACAACAAATTAACTTATTACTTTAGATCCCATAAACAATCTGTTTTCGAAACTTCTAATGATTGACAACTGACGGCGCCTGTATTCAAACAACCGGCTCATTACCGACTTTAAGTCTTAGCACATAAAGCTTATATTCGACGAGCAATGCAACCATCGATAGCATATCAGTGTCGATGGTGACATGGGAATGTAAACAGAGTTCCCAAAATATCAGAACTTACAAGTACCACTAAGCTAAGACCTCTTACTTCATTCGCGTCTAAAGACATCAGGGGTCAAAGAGAAATGGCGGCAGTTTGAAGTATTTTCGTAGTAAACTGTGAAGTACAACTAGGTCCAGCCATTATGGCGATTTGAGGATTATCTGGTAGTTAAAGTTGAAATATTAGTAACGTTTTCGGTTTTTACTAAGTTCCGGAATGTTAATGTTTTTGCTATACTTTTACTTTCAACAGTCTAAAGAATAGCACTATTTAATACGGAGTCTTACGTGTTTCTAAAGCCAAGCATTTAAAACCTTAAACCAATGGCGTAAGTTCTTTGGCGTTATTCTTTCATTATAAATACACAAAACCTATTGTAAGTAGGTAGGTACTGTACCTACCTAGATACTTTGTTCTGTGGCATGTGATCGTATATACCTACTTTAAAGTTATTCTACAACAAAATAATACATCTAATTATAAAACGAAATTAACTATATTGGCAAAAAGAAATAATGTGTGTAGTGTCACAAAAAAGTCAGTGTCAAAGACAATAGAAGAATAAACGGCTCACAACGGAAGTTCATCGTCCGCGCGTGAGATTACTTATTAATTGTTATTCTTACCGTTTTGTTTACTTCTTCAATCACGTTTATAGCAATTTTTACGATATTATTTAATATCATTGTACATTTTTATAGCTGTTGAAAAAGTAATTATGTATCTAACTTTATTAATTGGATTTAAAAAAATCAATTTTCGCTCATAATTACCAATATTATACTATGATTATCAGCATTTTATAATAACGATGAAACAATTGGATAATAAAAGTCGTAGGCGTAAAAAAGAGTCATTACAGCGATTTGTATCAAAGACATTTAATAAGCATTTTGTTTAGAAGCAAGGAGACAACTGCAATTAAAGAAACAATAGAACTTTACAAGCACATCATGTTGCGAGTGTACAATAATGAAACAAAAGAATGTTGCGTCTTACAATTGGAAGTTACACGAACACCGATTTTCGAAATTGTTGTTTTGATTTGATTCTGACTAACATTTCTAACATTTTCAAGCATTAATCCAACGGTTAGAAAACATACCGAATAAATACATGACTTCTATGAAAGCTACAAAACATTTGCGTAGGAGATAGCACCCGAAATCAATTGTTTCATTCAACTAGCCAATAACAAAATACACTTTAAAAAACAAATGACGATAGTGAGATTATACGCATGTTCACACACGTCTTTCTTCAACTAAAAGCTCCGCTGACAATACCGATTAGTGAACATAACGCTAATGCACCGATTGTTTACGAACGTCATTTCAAACGTCAAAATTTATTTCACGCTGGCAACCAAGGCCATGTTAATTAGAAAAAAGAAATTCCGATTTGTTTTTCTAAAGAATAAAAGGTGTTTGAAAATAGAACACTTCATTTGAATGTGGAACGTGATATCAATTAAGTTGGTTGTCGTCGCCATGTCAGGTGTCGGGTTACCAGTTTTAATTTCAAGTGCGAGTACCTATTTGTTCTATTCTGTAAATAAAAGAGTGTTGACATGGACTACCTAAGGCATTAGGATCGGATTTATCAAGTCCCGTTTATTTCACGTTCAAAGACTACCGAATATCTACTCAAATAGTTCACTAGGGCTAGCATAATATATCTCGTTTTTGACAGCAAATCACAGCCACACGTCTCTTTTTAATAAATACACTCGAAAAAAGACAGGTAAGTAGCTGCGAGTTGCTTCGAACATGAGATGTGCTAAAGGGGCAGTAGGTAGGTACTGCAATTATAGTGCACAAATTCGAAGTGATTAAATTATAAGCATTTCAATTTCAATGTTTTTTGTTTAGTCCAATTTGTTATAATTATTACATATTATTTGATTTTGCGTTACTACCTTAGTTAATAACATATTACCTTTAGAAGTTTTTACCAAACTTGAGTGGATTTAAGATACCTTACTCAATGATAAGAAGAAAATAATAATAAAATATGGGACATTTGTGTTCCCACGTATATGTAGGTATAGGTAATATTAATAAATTATCTGATAGCCGATTTCCGCCCACTTCAAAAGATCAAACCGACCTGAAATCGGATAAGCAAAATAAGCAAACTTGATGACACTGAACTATGCTAAAACATATATACCACCATTAGCACACAAACAGTACCATTAGCAAAAACACAGGTCAGTAAAATAAAATGAAAATAATTTTTAAAACTCAATTAAATAGATCATCAGTCATGTCTTAATTTGTATTTCATACATATTTTGCATAACTTTGCTACAGTGGCCAACCATGACATGCCATGATTTATGTTAAACTCTCATGACGAAAACCACCAAGATGCGTAGTAATTGCCAAAACAATTGTCTTATTGATACCTACGCACAAGTAAGTATTTAATGGTTCTGTAATGACACTAACGATGTTCAGAACTTTATGCAAAACTCAGACGCCATTCAAGAATCTCCGCTTGCGAAATATTTTTCAATTCTAAATTCAAACGAGGCCGTTGATACGTTTGACAGGGCTTATCTACATAAGGCGGAAAAATGTCCGTATCTACAAAGTAACTATATGACAGATACGACCTTACAAATGGAGTGTGCGGAACCACAAATATGCGTGTGCGTTCGTCTATGGCACGTATTGTAGCTGTTGATGTGAACATGAGAATGGTTTAACCCATTTACATTATCTAATCAAGATTATCAAACTTTATCGACGATTTTATTGTATTTGAAGCCAATTTAAAGGCTGATATTCGTTAATAGATGGTTATGTGGAAGACTTGAATTACTAAAGTAACTAAATACACGACTACACGCAACACCAGAAATCATATATCATAAAACAACCGATTGAAACATAATAAGTACAATTTGATAACATGACCTTAAATTCCTAGATACTGTTTCGGAAGTAAAGCAAATTAAAGTACAAAACATTTCGAAATTTCCTTTTGTCGGTATGTCGCGACCTTTCTTCTGACATCTGATTCGTATTTAACATCGTTTACAGGAATCGGCCATCTTTGATGATAATAATAATGTGTATTGCGTATGTTTGATTTATGGTGCCTTATCTGAAGAGTTTGTGGCATATTCGTAATGTCGTATCTGCGATGCTTTTTGGAATATTATACGTCATATTGTTAAGGGGAAAATATGTTTGATAAGGCCGGTTGTTGAGCGCTTCAAATGTTTACATATATCACCATTGTTCTTTATGTAGGTACATATGTATAACAAGTATTTCACTAGAATATAGCAAATCGACTGATTTTTGTATTAAATTGTAACTACTACTAATCTGTTTAATAATATACGTACCTCGTACCTACTATTATCGACACTAAATACTGAGCTAAAAGAAGTATGGTAAACTTTCATTTTAAGTAATCTTTTCGTATGTTACGATTTGACGGAGGGAGAAGAAAAGTCTGGAATCTGGAGGAAGAGGAAAAAAGAATCTGAATAAAAAATACCTACTCTATGCTAAAAGTAATATAAACTTTTGATTTACTCAGAATGAAGCTACTTATTAGATTAAATAAGAACTAAAACAGTTACGACGGCAAAACCCGCAATAAAGATTACGTTAC